>JASUUG010000766.1:0-50000 GCA_030449905.1 Luvunga scandens | reverse complement strand
TAATAAAACAAGATTTTTAGTTCTTTTTATTTCTAAAGATCCCCAAAAAAAATGGGCAAAAAGCCAAAAACTATCTCTTGCCTATATATGTTCTTTGTATATTAAAAAGTTGGAAACAGAAAAACAGTTATGGTGATGAAGCTGGTTAACATTGAGGAGCCAAAAGTGACCTTTTGAAAAATAAAAATTAGAAGAAAAGAAAGTTTGTTTCTTAAGCAACTTGAAAATGAAAACCATGGAATGGCTAAATGATGAAAGTTTATGAAAAACCATGGACCATATATGATGAAAGTTTAAGGCCAAACTAAATAACGACGAGATACCACGTACACACGGGTCAATTCAAAGGGATCGATAAAAATCATGCAAAATTAATTAATTAAGCGAACAAACCTGCAAAGAAAGCGGTCGCCCCTTAGGCATGTTGTTGTTAACGTTGATGCTTTTGAATTTGTCTTGATAGCGAAACAAACAGAAACAGTATGCAATAGAAGATATAACAGAGCGGAAAGCCTTAGCTAGTAAGGTAGCCATGGGCTCGATATATATATATATATATATATATATATATATATAGATATATTGTCAAGGTAAAGGCAAAATGGCTAAGGAAGAAAAAGAAGAGAAATAAGCAAGAAACTATTCAAAACACAAAGAAGATATTCCTCTAATCTCTATCTATTGGCTTTGGCATCGCTTCCCTTATGCTGTAATATCTCTTGGTAATATATTCCAAAGTTGCTTCCCTAATAAATACTATTCCAAGCCCAGGGGGTAGCAGTAAGCAGTTTTCTTGGTGAGGTCTCCTAGCCTACATAATTAAATAGAATTATATACTACCCTTTCCAAAGGGAATGGTATCAAAACCTTATCACACGTTATTAATGCTTCAAATCTAGGTCATCAAGGCGCACCATTAAGCGATTAATTAAGGAAAACATGCATCCATACCCAGTCCGATGTGGCATATTTTCTTTATCACCACTTGATCGTGGGTGAGTCTGAGTTTGGCAGCATTTGGTGGTGAGTGAGTTTAGCTCTGATACAAATACAAACGTATGGATTTAATTTATTCTCAAATAAAAAGTTAGCTTAAAAGTTAAGAATTAGTTCATATAAGATTATATTATTAATCTAGTAATTATTCTTAATTAATTAACTTGAGATATTATCACTATCATATTAGGTTTCACGCAAAAGGAACGTTATATTCTTAAAATCTTTTTTTTTTTTTTTTTCCGTTTTCCATGCTATCTTTGAAAATCACTACACAACATGGCTGTCTACACGGCCTCAGAAAGTTTTTATTCCCTCATCACATTGCTGTTACTAATAGGCATT
Source organism: Luvunga scandens (assembly GCA_030449905.1). Taxonomy (NCBI): domain Eukaryota; kingdom Viridiplantae; phylum Streptophyta; class Magnoliopsida; order Sapindales; family Rutaceae; genus Luvunga; species Luvunga scandens. The sequence goes on along the minus strand of JASUUG010000766.1, from coordinate 48,659 downwards.
CCAATTTAATATATAGTTTAATCACAAGCCTCAGAAAAAGAGAACTTTGTGTTGTTCCACACTTTTCAGTTAAAAGAATCAATATGGGAATTTTAATAGTAAAATTATAAGAATAAGAATAAGTGTACGTGTTATTCTGAACCATTGGTTAATTGCAGACCCAGGACGGAATTGTTTTGCCATTATTCATCTATTCTGCACCCCCATTAAATTTACCATAAAAGAGAAGAAACCAGCTGCAAACTAACTAATTGGTTTATTGATTTGTCAAACAAGAAACAAAAACAATTATACCTGGCTACAGCACAAATGAAAGGGTATAATATAAGAGATCGATAACAATAAAGAGATGAACTGTAGATCTGGTTTGATGTTAAAATAGATATATATCAGATTGATCTCTTTGGGGAAGAATACGACTTGCTAGAAAAGGGAATATTATTTTTCCAATATATATATATATAGTTATACCATATTTTTACCAAGCTCGACCATCGACATAAACGAATGGATCCCATAGTTCAGGATCGCAATCCAATAACAAGTCCTAATCTAAATCCAATAGCCCAAGGACCGGAAATACGATAACATAATCTTTCATCTAAATATAAAATAATATAGAGTCTTAATTCTCATCAAAACTCGAATCTCACGTGATAAAAGATAAGTTTTCATAATTAAATTATACTTCTAAGTATCTCTTTTATATAAAAGTTCATCACTCATAGATACAATGATGAGAAACATGTATATTGGAGAAATGGTATAATATACCTGAAGCCTTTTCTCTTCTTCTTATTTGTTTGTTATTGCATTACTCTTTCTCTTAACTTAAGCATAGGAGTTCCACATCGCTAGCAATCTCTAATGGATTGTTTTTTACAAGATTCCAAGCTCTTCACTCAACAATGGTAATTTGAGGACAATAAACCTTTCTCATGGCCTGTTTCCTAAGTAGAACAACTCTTTCAATTTTTGTCGTTGTTGCAAAATTTTGGTATCAACATATATATGCTAAAAGTAGTTATTTTGTAATATCTAGGTTGAAGAAGGAAGGAAAGGTAGGGGTGGTTATGGATCAATTTTGCAGATTGGATATCAACCCATATCTTATTCATGATTTTGCATATTATAATTTTTCAATCCAATCTAATTGATGGATTGGTGAAATTTAATCCAAATTCATTAAATATATCTGTGGATTAGATGTAATTTTACCCAATTGACATCCAATCCATATTTTTTCAAATTAGTTTACATATTAAAATTTTTAATGCTGTCAAATCTATGAACTAATTAGTTAAAAAAGTTAATATAAAAATAATTTTACTATCAATCAAATTCAAAACTAAATAAAATTTAAATAAATTAATTGTTCAAATAAAGCTAGAATAATACATTCAAAGTTTCAACATATAACATCCCCTGAAAATTGAAAAAATCTCATTTGTTAAGATCAACATATGAAAATTAACTAAAATTATGAATTTAAATCTATATAAAAGTTGAAACTTGAGAGCTTTGATGATCGACCAAAATGTCCACCTCCAATTTGTCAAAATGCTTTAGAATTTTTATTGTTTAGGAAGTTATATTTGTTTATTTAATTATTCAATTATTTAATTATTTTTATTTTATATTATTATTGAATGTAAATTAATATGACATTAATGTAACTACATCTTAACTTATTTATTTATTAATAAGTAGTAATGCCACATTTATAAGTTTTACTATTTTAATTAAAAAAAAAATTTTGCGCATTCAAGAATTTTTGTAGATTTATAGAAGTAAAAATTCATATTCAATCCACTGGGACGTGATTTTAAAACTCTCAATTGAACTTTTCCCATCAATCTATAGGTTAGATTTTTATAGATCGAATTTTATAAACCAGAGATGGATTAAGTGGATTGAATTGGATTATGAGCAATCTAAGGAAAGAATACCAAGAGCTAGAGATGTTCTCTATCTTTAAAATTTCTACAACTTAATGTACCAGCTCTTCTTTTTTCAGCTATTTTTAAAAAACTTTTAATAACATTAAGCAATTGTCAAAACTGTTGCTTTACATTAAATAAATAATCAGATTTTGATGTCTAAAATCAAATAAAAATCTTAATTTGACATAGTCGTTCCCCATATTTCATATAGTCTTACTATAGATCAAATTAAATGCTGAAAATCTCTCACCAATAAATTGATTAATTTGTCCTTCGATGCCTAGTTATTGATGTGAACATTATAAAGATAAGTGAGATCTTACACTTAATGAGGTTCGTTTGACAAGAATTGTTATAATTTATATTCAAACAATCATAAAATAAACACCTTGTCCTATAAATATAAGAACCAATGATATAAGAAATCTGGGCTAGATGCCACACTCAAGAAAGATAGAGAAGATTGAGTGATAACTCAAGAAAAAAATGCCAAAAGATGAAATCTTGATAAGTTTTGATGGTTCTCTCAAGAAACAAAGAGAAAACCTCTTACTAGTATTATAAACTCAATTCTCCATATCCAACCTCTTTTATTTTCATTCCCTCACCCAAATCTTTTTAAATTAATATAAGGAGCACGATCTTCTTCATCTAGGTCTTCCCTATATTCATCTTCATTAGCATACCTATATGGATTTCTCCCTCTTTGTTGCACATTAGGAGCTTTAGGTGGTTGTTGTTTTTGTGAGCTAAATTCAACTTTATATATTCTCTCATTCACCTCATCAAACCTCAACTCCAAGCGTTCAAACTTCTATTCTAAGGACTTAAAAAAGAGTCTAAAGTTTATCTTTTTCTGAGGATCCTTGGAAATAAATTAATTTTTGTCTTGAGACGTATTTATTAACCTGCAAAACAAAGTTAGACAACCTCACAAATACTCCCTCATGTGTTTCCACTCAAGATTGATAGTCCTTACACTCGTGTTTACTCAAACATGGCTTTTATTCTCTTATAAGCTCACACACTCTTGCCTTTCCCCACTCTTTAATTTTCTCTTTTAGTTCTTTATTGAACTAACTGAACTCTACCAAAATTCACTTGCACCAATCCAATCTTAACAAATTAGAACTCAAATAAAGAAAGAAATGAAAATTATATGAATATTGATGCAATTAGGATTCCCCACCCCCCCACCCCTTTTTTTGAATTGCCGAAAACTGGAATGGGTAAGACTTGAATAGCAAGCTACTCTTTTAATTCAATTGATTTTCAAAAAATTTCTTTGTTTGTGTTTTTTTTTTTTTTTGTTTTTTCTTTTAAATGAGAAAGAGCAAAACTTGAAGGATTAGGGCAAAGTTGGGGAAAAGAATAATTAAAAAAGACAGGTTTATGGATTCAAATTAAGAAACAAAATTATGCAGAATTAGAAAAACTAAATAAATTTAGAATGATCAAACCTGATTTAGAACCTAAGCTTTGATACCAATTGATGCTTTATGGATCTTGCGAGGCTTTAACAGCTTGATTCTTATCAGTTACTTTAAATAAAGATTAGTAATAGGCATTCTAAATTTTTTATCCCGAATAATTATTGTAAATGATTTGTCATTCAATAATTGATTGATAATTTTTTACAAACTCTAAGTAAATTAATTGTATTATCTCACCAATCAATTGGTGAATGCCACATCATTTTGGATAAAAAATTAGTGGTGTGTAGCACTACTCTCTTAAATAAATACATGATGCTTTGTGCAGCAACAAAATTATTTTCCGAGAAAGATGATGGATATTTTATTAATTTTGGTCTTCGCCGAGTAAACCAGAATTATATATTAGTATGTTAGATGCTAATTGATGAGAGAATCAGAATCTTGATTTTATGAACTACATATTATCCAAATGTATGACATGAGACTAATGGAAACGTAATAATTAATTTAATTTTGCCGAAGGAATTTTCGCTTTTCCTAAGTTCTCCACTCAAACTGAAGATGTCATATGATATGCAATAGCCAGGGAAGAATATCTTGTAATTAAAAGATAAAAATAAAATTAACTAGCTAGAGCCTAGCGATACCATGGGCCTTGTTCTTAAAAAATTGCTTGAAATATGCTTAGCTGGCATTCCTAGTAGTTGTTCCCTTGTTCATTTTTAAATTAATTTCCATGAATCTCATAGTACAGCATAGCAATTAGCAAAAGCATTAGACAAAGATCGGGTCAGTCTCCACAATATAAAGACTCTCTACACGTAAAGCACACGGTCGAGAGGTTTATTCTCTAAAGCTTTATCCACGTTAATAATAATAATAATTGAATCGGTCTCTCTCTCTCTCTCTCTCTCTATATATATATATATATATATATATAAAGATTTACTTTGGACATTTGACTGAAAATTTTGACACAAATTTTGAACTATTGCTTCAAGTAATCCAACAATAGATAATACTAACCACCACTAAATGCTACTTTGAATTTCAATTTCTCAAATTGGATTACTCGAAATCAATAGCTTAAAAATTTTGTCAAAATTTTAAATCAAGAATTTAAGTTCAAATATCCTAACCATGTCAATTACCTTTATTATCAATTTAATCACAATTAATTATATACTTACAATATATTAAATAAGGAGCTTCCTTATCCTGTATTTTTCCACATTAGTTACCATTTCGGTGTGGAGTGAGCGAGTGAGCGTTACAAATAATTAAACCACAACACATGTATGGATGGCAATGGGGAGGGACGAGAGAGATTGACATCCCCATGCCCATTTTCGATGCTCTGTTTATATTCTCATACCCTTCTTGTCCCCTTTCAAATTGTTTGAGTGAAGGGAATGAGGATCCCTGAATTAATAATAAATAATGGAGATCTTTTTTAATAGAGAGTCCCTTAATAATTAATTCTTTTATTTTGTAATTGATTTAATTTTGTTCAAGTTAAAACATTAAAAAAACATCTAAATAAACTAAATCAATTAAAATCATTTCCATGAAACTAAGTCAATGACATAAAATTCCAAGATAATGACAATGTGGAAACATAAAAGATTGTTAGATAAGAGAAACTAAGTTTTAAAATAATGAAAATCTTATTAGAGAACTCAATTAAAAAAAAAAAAGGATTTTGGACTTCTTTTATATTAACCTAAATATTGTGAATTTATCAAAATAAAAACTCTAAAATATTAATTTATAATAAAATTCTCCTAATCTAAATAAAGAAAATAAAACAAATGGCGTCTAAATCCGATATTTTAAAATAATATAAAAATCCTAAAAGTAATAAAAAAAAGGAAAATAACTTAAATTGCAAAATGGTTGGGAAAGAAGTCAAATTTTCGACTCGACCACAAGATAGAATGGCATAGGCGTTCCACGTTTGATTCATCTCGTTGTAAGTTTTCAAAATAGTATATTATACGCTCAAAACGAATACATGTGAATGCTTACGACTTGCAAAGACATCCTACTCATCTTACATTACCATCCTACATTAGATAATTTATGAAATTAAGCAAATTAAAGTACAACTTCAAAGTTGAACACATTCATAAAAGTTACATGGTATAAATCATTAACAAAATTATTTTCATCGGCCTTCAAGTGTTTACATTAGTTCTTGTTTATATTATTTTTATATATTATGATATTTGTTATTAATATTCATAGCATTAAAATTTAAATTTTTTAAATGTATTCGCTAAAAATTTTAGAAGAAATAAAATAAAATTACAAATAGGAAACAGGGAGGGGATGAATCTCAATTCTTCTTTCCAAATAAGATATTGGATATTAAATTGTCTTTATTCTTTAAATAAAAAATTAAATATAAAATTATTTCTATGTCCTCTGTGAATAGAAAAATCGCTCAAAATCCCCATTCCTATGGAGATTTTTATTGTCGCCAGACGCATGTCATAACCTTTCTTTCTGTAAGTTGTGACCAAAGCCCAATGGTCCTTAATTGGTTTTTTACTTGCTATGTATGCTCATGTATGGAAATGAAATTATTTCTTCATTAGAAATTTAGAACAAATAGGTAATAGAGTATATAAAAGCCTTGATAAATTAATAGTATATAGATCATAGAAAGTCTATTAATATAGCGAATATTAATATATTAATTAATTAATTAATTATTAATTTACAAAAAAAAGTTCTCTATCTTTTAAATCTTTATTTGCCTTGATTTATTATTTTTTATATTTTATTTAAATAGTAATTAATTGTCTTTGATATTAATTAAATTATTGTAGATTTATTATTATTATTATTATTATATTAACAATGACATATGAAGTTTGCCCCATGCCTGTTGCAAATGACTATGCAAATTGAAATTTTACATTACAAAAAGAGTTAGAGATAAAATCTAATTCTAAATTAACTTTTAAAAAATAAGAAACAACATTGAGAATTTATTTTACAAAAGTCACGAAACATATCATGTAAATTTAATTTTTAATTAAGTAATTATTAATTTATATAATGAATAGATCTTATAAAAAATATAATGTTTTAATAAAAATTAATAGCATATATATTTATCGAATTGTTATTACCACATTAACCATGAATCGAGATTAAGATTATCAATTTTATCTTCAAGTATTATTTCATCGAGGCTTTATTTGGACAACGAGCAGTTAATGATAATGACGAACTGATTAGCTTTTGGGATTAATCAAAGTGAAACTGAAAGCAAATCAAAAGCCCCCCGGTTAATTGCGATGGATGAATGAAATGAAAGAAGAATAATTTTGGCTTGGGTGGTGGTCCGCCTCTAATAATAGATGAGGATGGCCGTAGGGTATCATCAATCACTATCATTATCATTAAATTAGAAAAGGACACATGTCACGTTAAGACTGAATTGGATTTCAAATTTACTAATTTAAGCTTCAAATCAATCAAAGGATTACTCATAATTAAAGATAAAAAGAAAAGGAAAAACGGAAGCTTCCAGTTGTACACAATCATCTCCTCCATGGCAGCCAAAGCCAGCAATCGCCATCACCTCCACATGACATGTGTCTTCTCCGCCGACTCAGCTAAAGCCAGCAATCACCATCGCCATCACACGACATGTGTCTTCTCCACCGTCTCTCTCGCAACAGAGTAACTGAACGAACGGGTTCATCTTCTTCGGTCGAGTCGATTTGAGTTGTATGTACCTGCCCGCTATCAATCGTGGTGATGGAGGATCAGGTTTTCATCCAAATGTGTGAATCAGAAACACATCTAATCTTCCTATTCGTAATCCAATACATTCATATTCCAGAAAAATGATTGATTAAAAATAAATGAATAAATAAATTGAGGAACACAAAAGACAGAAAAGTAAGAAATTAGCACCACGTCCAACAACATCGATTCCAATTCGATCACAGCAATAACAAAGAAAACTTAATTAATACTCTTTTTTATCTGCTAATTAAAAGCCAGAAAGAAATACGTACACAACTCCCAACTCCAAGAAATAAGAATATACATTATAACATACAAAAGAAAAGACTGATTGACAAATCCAGCCGCCTAGCAACATATTCAAATTTTACAAAAAAAAGAAAAAGAAAAAGAAAAAGAAAAAGAAAAAGAAAAGAAAAGACCGCGAATGAGACTAAGCTTAAGCGGGAGCTGGAAGCAAGGGAGGTCTCCTGCTGAAAGAGGAGGAGGAGACAAACGGAAGATTGCGAAGAATGAGAAAACGAACGCGTCTTGGAAAAGGAGCGTCGTGAAACAAATGCTCAAGCACCCTCGCCAGTATCACCATGTACTCCTCCATTAGCTCTGCCACTATTGCTACCAGTATCATCTCTCTGTATCTATCTATCCCTTTTATTAAACTTTTTTGGTTTTTTTTTTCCAATGATGATGATGATGATGATGATAATGATGATTTCAACTTGCTTTCCCTACAAAAGCTAATAAGTCAAGCTAAAAAATATATGTATATATATATATATATATATGAAAGTTAAATTACCATCTAATTTATGAGGTTGTTTTACACTTACCACTTACCACTTACCACTTATTTGCAATTCCAGTGTGCTTCACCTCACCCGCTATCCTCCTCCTTCACCCTCCCCGCCGTCCCACTTTTTTTTTTTTTTTTCCTTATCCTTTTTCCCAATTTTCACTCTCTTTATTCATTATATGATAATGACATGTGCCCTTTAGATTTATCTTGAATTTTTATTTATTTATTCGTTTTTGTTGTGTTACCCTTTCTTGCTTAACTCATACTCATCCTTATCCTCTCTCCCTCCCACATTTAACATTTATTTAATGTCAGTATTGATGCTCCTCGATTAATTATAGGCCACGTTATGTAGTGGAAATGCACCTTTTTACCTGCCATTTTTTTATTCCTTATATATATCAAAACTGAAGAGAATGCAAGTAACGATGGCTCTCATCGCCTCCCTAATAATCTCAATTATAGTTTTGTTTGTATGCAAGCAAGAATAACAATATAAGTACGCGTATAAACCAAAACAACCTGCCCAACCTAGGCATTACATAAACCACTGGTCTCCACTATCAGCCAAACGGCAAACATTTCATCAAATATCTGTGATCCGAGCACACCGTTTCTGTCTCAATATCTGTCTTTGTCCCATCTCGTTCACTGTGCGATCAAACATCCACAGCTTCAAAGTTGAAACCCACCGTTTACCCACCATTCCATTAAGTATCCGCCTCCTCATCATCCTCCCTACCATTACAAGATCAACCCCAATCAAAATGGCCTGGCCTGCATCTTCAATGAGATCCAAGCCCACAATCACAATATTCATACAGATAGATTGATGATATTCCATTGCACCTCGAATCAATTCCCCTTTATTTGATGAACATGATTGGACAAAACAAATATTATTATTGTTCCACATTTCCGGCCATAACACGTGCTATCCCCAACCCCCCACCGCCGCCCCTCTAGACTCTCTACTTTTGACGCTACAAAACAAGTACCAACCAACACTAAATCTGGAAATTACTCAATCTAAAATCTAACAAAGCATTCAGTCTCCTACCGCTAAAATACCAAACATCAGACTACAAAGTAGCACGTGTTTCATAAGTTACACAACATAAACAGTACATATTTTCTTTAACATCCACGCATACCATCCATGGGTGTATATAATATATGTAAAGGAACATTTACAGACCTATCCATTTTTCCTATAAAGTAAACTTTTGACTAGAAGCACAAACCTCTTACCACAGATTTCCACATCCCAGTGAAGGTAATGAAGAAGATGATAACTAGCAAGATACTGAGCTTATAAACTAATGATAAACTTCGGCCAGGGTGTATGGATGGTGCCTCCACAAACTGTGATAGCTCGACCTTACAGTTGCCAGATTCACCATCATGTTTCACTCTTAACCTCAGATTTGTAGATGATTCTTCCTTGATTTCCTTAATTTTATCACCCTTTAGCACCTGGCTCTCTCTGTCCTCTGCATCCAGCCTAACATAAGTATGGCTCTCTTCTGCGGTTTCATTGATCTGCACCTGACAAAATTACACACTCAATTAGAAATGAACGCAATAGCAGCGAAGCTTTAATTTTATCTTTGCCCAGTAATTTCTACCTTAGTAACGCCTGATTGCACTTCATCTTCTTCAACACTGTGACCCAAATCTTTCTGCTTGTCACTGCCAACCATTGGTGGAGAAAGTGTCACCTGCAAGCGAAGTCTTCTTTGAGCAGTGCCCTGATATACAGAGTTAAATGGATTTGGCCGTTGTTGAGGCTGGCGAGGTCTTATTTTGATCCCCGTTCCACCAGCAAAATCACCACCATAGTTCACAGAATTGTTCAAAGTGGAAGACATATCATAATTATTTAAATTCCCATACAATGAACCCATGGCAGAATCAGCAGATGAAGCAACTTGTGCTGCTGTATTATCCCCATAATCACAAATACTTCCCCTCCCAATTTCCTGGTCATTAAGTGAAGCTTCAGCCCGGCATGATCCAAAACAAGATGGGGCCTGTAATAAATCCTTGCTTTCAACATGCTCGCTAAACAACCTTGAAGATCCCATTATCAAATCACGTTCCTGTACAAGACACAAGAAGTTTGAATCAGTAGGTTATTACTTCTCTAGCCTACAAGACTGATGGATGGTCTCCTATCCAAAGAAAAATGCCAATAATGCCGACAGATCACTGAATGTAGCAATGTGAGCTAAAAATAAACCAGCTGCTAAGACCAATGTGGTGGCTTACAAGCTACTGGAAGCTTATATATTTTACCTGTACTTGGGACATGTCAGTGTCTGTGTCACTGCATGTGCCATTGTCCTGAGCGTGGAAGTTTCGTGGAGATATTGTCTGAGACATGTAAACTTGACCAGGCAACTGGACCTCACTTTTAACAGCCAACTCCTTCTGGCTGATTGATTCTGCGCAAGAGAACTCGTCTTGGTTATTGAAAACCTCATCTAACAATTCTGTCAGTGAAACATCCAGTTCACCAGCACCATCCTTAAAATTCAAGCCAAAATGATCATTGCCGAAGTCACTGGCAAAAGGTGAATCCATATATGCTGCTATATCAGGATGAATCTGTGATTGCACCGGGGAGAATATTTTGCAATCAATTTGACCATTACTGGGCATGTCAAATTGATTCAAAATTCTTCCTGGAACTTGATATTCCTAGAGTAAGAAGCACAAAAAATAGAATTTTCAGTAAATGTGACAGATAAACCCGCAAGATAGAAACCTAAATAATACTGTCAAAAACAAAAATGAGACACATAAATATAATCAACTCAGCCACCTCTAGAACAGTGCCTTCAGTTGAATGATCTTCAACATCAGAAGTCAAGTGACTGTTGCCGCAGCTCTCAACAGGTAGTACAGCATTAGGAGTGGCATAGTCAGACATTGCCGTTTCTTGAACAAGATCTGATGAGGTGTCATCGGGAGATGATTTATTTGTATCAGGAGATTCTGTTTGTTCCACTTCATCATACTTTAGGACATCGGCCTTCTCTTCTGGCTTCCTGAACAAGCGACAGAGGACAAATGCAGCCTACACCCACAGAAAGAGGAAGCCAGTAAAGAGTATGTTTGGAGATTGACATGATGGGGCTTTCAATCTATAGCTAATAAGGTGAGATGGAATGTAGTAAACATCCAAGTATGAAAAGTGAAAAAAAAAAAATTGGGAATTAGCAGATAATTTAAAAACACAGCAGGAATAAAAGCATACTCTTTAAGTTTGAGAATTTATTAAGTACAGCAATAAACGACCATGAGATATAAAACGCCAATAAAAACAGTAGTTGAAACACAGAGCATAAACCGGTACAGTATGGGAAAGTGAGTAGAGAGAGTAACAAACAGACCTGACCAGGCTTGGTAGAGCTATCTAGGAGATCTTCACGGGTGGGGCGGTACTCATGCATGATCCAATTGGTGCGTTCACCTTTAGGAGCACGACCCTATAAAACACCAATGTCTTTTTCATTCCTATGCATGCATTAGTTCCCGCCTTTCGGCACCTTATGGTACGATCCTTGCCCGTAGCTTTCCAGTATCCAGCGTCGGTTGCACGATTCGAACGAAGCCCGTTCGGGTATTTTCTATCACGCGGGCAGAAAAAGAACCACTCTGGATCTTCTGTCTTTATCACCGATAATCCTATTTTATTTTCAGGACCAACAAAAATAAATTTTAAAATTTACACCCCAAAACAAAAAAAAAAAAAAGGGAATCTTATTAGTTTTCGTAAGAATTATTCATTATTCATGACCAAGGGGAATAAAGGAATTTTTTACCACCATCTCCTCCTATTCGAATTTCAATAATATACTGCGAATCATTATATATGTTTTCTTTGTTTTCTTAAAAAATAAAGAGTTACCAGGCAAGTCCCACGGCTCCCATTTGCAAACATCGATTTCGGGAATAACCTCGACCTCCGAATCGCGGCCGTTGATCTTTAATCTAAGGTAGTGGTTAATCAGTTCCTCGTCTGTCGGTCTGAATCTGAAACCCAACGGCAGAGATTCCATCGATATTACTCTCATCTTCTTCTACTAATCAATCTCAGACAGAAATTCAGATGTTCAATTTCTTAGCTTTTTTTCACTTTACCAAATTTTTGTGCAATTCTGTTGCTTGTATTGTCGTTGTCTCTCACTTTCTCCTCTCTCTGCACTAGCAACGCGTGTGACTAGCATTCTTCTAAGTCCAGACGCACGTACGCTTCAAATTCACAACATCCAATGAATTTACGACACATCGGTTTTCCCCATCCCTTGACCGCGTGATCTTCTAGATAACACGTCTCGCTTACTAATGGAATGAATCGACGACGTTTCTTTTGCTTAAACTACAAGGCTCCAGATTCCCTTTTTCTGTCCCCTTCCCCCTGTGTGCGCCATTATGTACTGTTGCCTGCGCGAGTCTACTAAAATGTGCCGTATTTTATTCATACCAAAAATTTGGTTATACGATAAGAAATGATGAAGGGTTGTTTTACTCAAAGAACGGGTTTTGAAGGAGTTTAATGTTTTTGGGAGGAGCGTTACTGTTGAGAACAAAGAGTTTGATGGATGAAATTTTATAAAATAATAATTTGATTAGTAAAGAGAAATAATTAGAAGCATAATTAAATTAAGAAAATTTATCTATTTATAAGATTTGAGTTGATAAAAATTAGAATTTGTGTTGTTTTATTCGGTTCAAATTAAGATGTGTTATTGGATGTGAGGTCTCAGACTCGAGAGCTTATTCCTTTATATTATCGGGTTAGGTTTAGTAAAAATATTTATGTAACATTTATATTTTATAAAAAAATTATATTTAATTGTCCTACTTTAAGGTTCACTCATTATTGATAACACACAAAACCTCTTATTTTATTTAGGCGTTCATGCCTGAAGCTCTTAAAGTATATCACACATCTAATTTGGTGTAAAGATTTTTTAACAAATTAAAGCAAAATGATCATTTTCCCTTTTAAATGTAATTTATTATTATATAGCACATCTTTCAATAAGGACTAGATATGCCAAATAATATCATATTTGGACATACGGTGCTGCTATGTCCCCCGAGTCAAACCTCGAAAGTCTCACTTAAATGATGTCGTTTTGATCTTGAAATTTTTTAATTTGTGCGCCAGCACTGCATCGTGCGTTTTGCATTCTCCTTCAATTCGTTTCAGCGCTGCGACGTTGTTTGGAGGACTAATTTTGTTCATTTGAGTATTCTGTCAACTGTCAAGTACTACTTACCCCGACTTTCTCCTTCGATTTCCTTTCAAGTTTCAATCACTTTTCTCCAGGCATATTACCATTCATGAGAGCTAACTTATAAAGAGCTTATCTAACTCAAAACCGTTTTGTGCATAATCATTTATCAAGTAATTTTCCAAACAGCAGTTTAAGAGCATTTTCTAACCAAGAATAAAAATTCGTTTTATATCAGCTGTTCATCAAAATAACTATTTTTAATTATCTGAAACAAATGCAAGACCAAACAAATGCATACTAATTTTTTTTAATTCAAAACCCTTAGACCATTATATTAATTTCTTTTTTTTAAAAAAAAATTAAAACACTTGAACAAATGCATTATTAGTTTTAAAAACATTGTTTTAATTTCCCCGCTGTGTGCTGCATATCGATTGCCAAAACTGATTACCAAGCAAAACGCAGCGTTTCTTTACGGTGAAACTTCAAAAGCGTGCCACGCTGTAAGAAGAAGGAAAGAGTACCCCAATTTTTTGGACTGCACTAGATTGACCAATTTGGTTTCAATTTGGAGAACGAGCAGATTTGCCAATAGAATAGTAATTGTTGCTTTGTGAGTGGATGTGGTTTGTGGTTCGAGTTAGCTTGGTGAGTGGCGTGACTGTTGGTGATGGCAGCGGTGGTGGCTGTGTTAATCTTATAATAATGATTTTGATGATAACAAAAATTATATGTTCATGATTAAAGTGTTGGGGCTATTAAAAAGAATTTTCTAAAGCAATACACTTGTTTAAAGTTCAAATAAAATGATGAAACTGGAAATTAACGGTGAACCGTTTATTGGAAAATGGTGAACCGATAATTTACAGTGCTAAACAAGTTTAGCACAAAACGGTAAGCTAAATGTCACATGTTTTGGAAATTAACGGTGAACCGTTTATTTGAAAACGGCTAACCGATAAATTCCAGTAAGGAGAAGTTCTCTAGTCTTGAACCGTTTATTTAAAACGGCTAACCGATAAATTCCAATAAGAACAAGTTCTCTAGTCTTGAACCGTTTATTTAAAACGGCTAACCGATAAATTCCAGTAAGGAGAAGTTCTCTAGTCTTCAACCGTTTATCAAAAACGGAGAGCCGAGTTCTGTTTTGCAGGTTACTGGAAATAAACGGTGATCCGATAAAAATAAACAGTAAACCGTTTATTTGAAGTCAAAGGATAACGGCTAGTTGGAAATTCAAAACGGCTAACCGATAGAGACAAACGGCGATCCGATTATTCTCAGAAAGTCAATAACGGCTAGTTTTCAGCTCCAACTATAAAAAGGATCAATCAAATTCAAACAAGTGATCAAACATTTTTTGATATTTGAGCTTACTACTGAGAAACAATCTTCTTTGAGCTTCAATTGTGTTTCATTTCATTTCCTCACACATTAAAATTTCAATTGTAATCATTTGGAGTGTGTGAGAGATTATTTGTTATTAAATCTCTTTCATTGAGTGATTGTAAGTGTTGGGAAACACTTGGGTTGAGAGATTGGGGTTAATCTCTTATTGTAAAGGTCAATTGACACCTTGGAAGTCAAGTGTAAGTGTTTGAAGTCTTGGAGGCTTGCATAGTGGAATCCTCAAGCCCGGTGTGCTTGGAGGCGTGGACGTAGGCACGGTTGACCGAACCACGTAAAAATCAAGTGTTTGATATCTCTTCCCTTATCCTTTTTAATTTGAGCATTGTTGAATTTATTGCTTTTGATTTTGATTAAGACATTAGTTTTAATATTGTGCATTTTTATTGGCTTAGTTTTTAAAACCCAATTCACCCCCCTCTTGGGTAGCCTAAATAGAATTTCAATTGGTATCAGAGCAAGGTTCTCTTGTTAGTCTTAACCGTCTAGAGTAAAAGATCCATGGCAACCCAAAACGATTCTATCTATAGGGAAGGACAATCCACCACTAGGCCACCATTATTTGATGGTAATGATTACCCTTATTGGAAAACTAGGATGAGAATTTACTTGCAAGCTTTAGATTACGAAATATGGGAAGTTGTATGTGATGGTCCATTCATGCCGATAACTAAAAATGAAGAAGGAGAAGATATTCCTAAACCTTCACGTGAATGGAATGATTTCGAAAAGAGAAAAGCTTCACTTAATTCTAAAGCTATGAATGCCTTATTTTGTGCCCTAGATAAGAATGAATTTCATAGAGTCTCAAGTTGTTCTAATGCTTATGAAATTTGGAAGAAACTTGAAGTTGTTTATGAAGGTACAAACCAAGTCAAAGAATCTAAAATAAGTAGATACACTAGGCAATATGAATTGTTTCAAATGGAACAAAATGAAAGTGTCTACTCATGTATACTAGATTTACTGACATTGTAAACACTCTGTGGGCACTTGGTAAAACCTTTTCAAATAATGAGAGGGTAAAGAAAATCATTAGGTCATTACCAAAAGAATGGAGACCTAAGAGAACTGCTATTGAGGAAGCCAAAGATTTAAACATTTTGTCTATTGATGACTTAATTGGCTCACTTATCTCTTATGAAGAAGATTTAGCAGCCGAGAAAGGAGATGAAGATAAGAAGAAGAAAAGCATTGCTTTGAAAGCATCAAAATCTGAAAGTAATGAGGAGAGCGAACTTGAAGATGAAGAAATGGCCATGATAGCTAGAAAATTCAGGAAGTTCTTCAAGAAAACCGGTGATCGAAGAAAGTTCAGAAACTTTAAGAATCAAAAGGAGAAGAAGGAAGCAATCATATCTTGAATGCAATGCAAAGCGGGTCATATAAAATCGGAATGTCCCCTTCTCAACAAATTCAAGAAAAAGCTATGTTGGCAACATGGGATGATAAATACGAATCAAGTGAAGATGAACAATCACAAGAAATATCAAACTTGCACTCATGGCATAGGAAAGATGAGCTTGATGAGGTAAGTGATCTTCCATCTTATAATGAATTATATGATGCTTTTAATGAGTTGCATAGTGATATGATGAAAATTGGAAAGAAAAATGCATGTCTTAAGAAGAACATATTAGAACTTTCAAATGAAAAGGATGCTATGCAAAAATGTAATGATGTGTTAAATGATAAGATTAAAGAGCTAGAATTAGATAATGAAAGATTGCATGACAGAATTGCATCTTTAAAAGGTAAACAAAGTACTTCATATGAACATGAAAAATTACATGTTGATAACTTAATCAAAGAAAATGAAGAACTTAAAAAGAAGAGCAATGAACTAAATGAGATTGTTTCTAAATTCACAAATGGGCAAAAGAACTTAGAAAAATTACTTGGTGCCCAAAAATGTGTGTTTGATAAAGGAGGGATTGGTTATAAACCTAATTTGAAACAAAAATACTACAAAAGCTACTTTATTAAGGCTACTACCACTAATAATCATAAAATGGTTTGTCATTATTGCAATGGAGATGGTCACATGAAATATAGATGTCATATTAAGAAAAACGCATATTATGGAGTTAAATGTGTTTGGGTTCCAAAAGGAACCATTACTAACACTCAAGGACCCAAAAAGTTTTGGGTACCTAAAATTTGAGATATTTACTGCAGGAATCAAAGAGGAAGGGAAAAAGAAACAAATGGTATTTGGACAGCGGATGTTCAAGACATATGACCGGAGACTATTCTTGGTTCTCAAGCTTTAACAAAATCGAAAATGGAGGGGATGTATCTTTTGGAGATAATTCAAAAGGAAAAATCATTGGTATTGGCAATGTCGGTAAAGTTTCCTCAACTCTCATTGAGAATGTATGTTTAGTTGAAAATCTAAAACATAACTTGCTTAGTATTAGTCAATTATGTGACAAAGGTTATAAGGTTATTTTTGATAAAACAAGTTGTGTTATTGAAAATGCATGTGATGGTAAAATTATTTTTGTTGGAAAGAGATGTGTTAATGTTTATACCATTGATATAGATTGTGCATCTACTCTTGATAAATGCTTTTCCGCATTACATGATGATAGTTGGTTATGGCATAGAAGACTAGGACATGCAAGCATGGATTTAATTTCAAAGATTTCCAAAAATGATTTAGTTAAAGGTCTTCCGAAAATTGGTTTTGAAAAAGATAAAATTTGTGAAGCATGCCAATTTGGAAAACAAATCAAAACTTCTTTCAAAAATAAAAATCATATTTCTACTTCAAAACCACTTCAACTTCTTCACTTGGATTTATTTGGACCTTCTAGACATGCTAGCTTAAATGGAAAATATTATGCATTTGTGATTGTAGATGATTATTCTAGATATACATGGGTATTATTCTTAACTAGTAAGGATGATGCATTTGATGCATTTAAAGTTTTTTACTCGTAAAAGGTTCAAAATGAAAAAGGCTATTTCATTACTTGCATTAGAAGTGATCATGGTGGTGAATTTGAAAATCATGCATTTGAAAATTTTTGCAATGACTTTGGCATTATACACCAATTTTCATCACCTAGAACTCCTCAACAAAATGGAGTTGTTGAGAGAAAGAATAGGTCTATTCAAGAAATGGCTAGAACTATGTTAAATGAGAATGCATTACCGAAATATTTTTGGGCCGAAGCCGTAAACACCGCATGTTATGTGTTAAATCGTGTTTTGATTAGGCCACTTCTTAATAAAACTTCTTATGAGCTTTGGAAAGATAGAAAGCCAAACATTGGATATTTTAAAGTTTTTGGATGCAAATGTTTTGTATTAAATACTAAAGATAATCTCGGTAAATTTGATCCAAAATCGGATGTTGGTATTTTTCTTGGATATTCAACTACTAGCAAAGCTTATAGAGTCTATAATAAAAGAACCTTAGTCGTTGAAGAATCTATGCATGTTACTTTTGATGAGACTAGCCCCTCATCGATGGAGAAATTTATTAATGATGCAGATGAAGAAGTACCACAAGGAGAAACTTCGAATGTTAAACAAGATTCTTCATCTTTCGAGAATCAAGAGAAGCAACATGAAGAACAAAACAATGTGGAGCAACATGAAGGTAATTCTCAAACACTCCCCAAGGAGTGGAGGTATGTATCTTCTCACCCTAAAGACTTGATTTTAGGAGAACCTTCACGTGGTATAACTACTAGATCATCACTTAGAAACACATGTGCACATACTGCATTTATATCTCAAATTGAACCAAAATCCTTTGCGGATGCGGAAAACGATGAATCTTGGATTATGGCAATGCAAGAGGAGTTAAATCAATTTGAGAGAAATAATGTGTGGGAATTAGTCCCTAAACCAGTACATCAATCCATTATAGGCACTAAATGGGTATTTAGGAATCAAATGGATGAATCAGGTGTGGTTGTAAGGAATAAAGCTAGGTTAGTGGCTCAAGGTTACAATCAAGAAGAAGGAATTGATTTTGATGAAACTTTTGCACCCGTAGCAAGATTAGAATCCATTAGAATGCTTTTAGCATTTGCATGCTATAAAAATTTTATATTGTATCAAATGGATGTCAAAAGTGCATTTTTAAATGGTTACATCATGGAAGAAGTGTATGTGAAACAATCCCCTGGTTTTGAAAATGAAAAATTTCCAAATCATGTTTACAAGTTGTCAAAAACATTGTATGGATTAAAACAAGCACTTAGAGCTTGGTATGATAGACTTAGTAAATTTCTTTTGGAAAACGGTTTTTCAATGGGTAAAGCGGATACTACACTTTTTATCAAGCATAAGAATCAAGATATACTTATTGTTCAAATCTGTGTTGATGATATCATTTTTGGTTCTACTAATGAGTTTTTGTGTAAGGATTTTTCATCTTGTATGAGCAAAGAATTCGAGATGAGCATGATGGGAGAATTGAAGTACTTTCTCGAATTACAAATAAGACAAAACGAAGAAGGAATCTTTATCAATCAAGCCAAATATTTGAAAGATTTACTCAAGAGATTCGGACTTGAAGATGGCAAGACTAAAAGTACTCCAATGAGCTCAACAATTAAGCTTGACAAAGATGAAAAAGGTAAAGATGTTGATGTCAAAGCATATCGAGGTATGATCGGATCCTTACTTTATTTAACTGCCAGTAGACCCGATATTGTATTCAGTGTATGTTTGTGTGCAAGATTTCAATCATGTCCTAAAGAATCTCACTTGCTTGCTGTTAAAAGAATTTTTCGATATTTGAAAGGAACTATAGATCTTGGCCTTTGGTATCCTAGGGGAACTCATTTAGATTTAATTTGTTATTCGGATGCCGATTTTGCTGGGTATAAGATTGATAGGAAGAGTACTAGTGGAACTTGTTTCTTTTTAGGTCACTCTCTTGTCTCTTGGTTTAGTAAAAACAAAACTCGGTTCTTTCTTTCAACCACCGAGGTTGAGTATATTGCAGTAGGTAGTTGTTGTCTTGCAATCACTTTTGATGAAACAAACCCTTAGAGACTTTGGTATTAATCTTGATCATATACCTATCATGTGTGACAACACAAGTGCCATAAACCTTTCAAAGAATCCCATTCAACATTCTAGGACTAAGCATATAGAGATAAGACATCATTTCCTAAGAGATCATGTTCAAAAATGAGATATTTCATTACATTTCATCTCTACGGAAAAACAACTTGCTGATATCTTTACTAAACCTCTTAGCGAAGATCAATTTTCAAAGATTAGGCATGAGCTTGGAATGATAAATGTCTCATAATGATTCTTTGCCTTTCTATAATATGATGATTGTTTTTGGATGTGTTTAAAATTGTGTACTCATGCATTATATTGGCCTTACAAGACATTTTTTATCAATTAAATGATTTAGAAATGTATTGAATGTTGGCCGTAGATAAAAACTTATGTGCGAAATCAAAATAAAGAAAACGGATTACCGTTTATGGTTAAAACGGTATACCGTTTAATTCCAGAAACACTAAAATTTTTTTTGGATATTAGCGGCTAACCGTTTATTACTAACGGTTAACCGATTATGTCTTCTAGCTCTCTGGACGCTATCGGTAAACCGATTTATTTAAACGGCTCGCCGTTTGCGTGGGATATAAAATTGGGTCTATTCTTCTTCTTCGTTTCCAGTTACCCCCTCACCGTTTTCTCCTACCAGCAAACCCGAAGCTTTCTCTCTCTAAAATTTCTGGTTTCTCTTGCCATTTCTTGCCAAAACACGATCATAGAAACATTATTCATCATCTTTAGACAAGTTTTAACCATTCAAAACATCAAATTGCTGCCCAAATCCTGAAATCCCAAATTGAAACCCTAAGCGCAACCGAACAAATTTCTCGATTTTTTGACTCATTTGTTGACGATTTTCTACCAAATTGAGCCTTCAGAAACCTTTCTCTACTCTTTTTCATTCATTTTATTGGTCCAGCCATCATTTTCATCTTTTTGACAAACATCCCACATTCTCAAAGATCCATTAATGGCCGAATCTTCTGAATCCCGGGAAGAGGAAAGCTGTCCCAAGAGCAACCCCATAGCTCCTGAGAGACAACCGAGTTCGTAGAGACTCCATTTTCCAACCGCTCCGCTTGCTAAACGTTTCGAAACCCGTTTCATGGGTCGAAAGGTAATCGATTCTTACTTTGTGGATTTAGATAACTTTGAGGAGTTGGTTGTTTGTAGAAAAAGTGTTAAGCAGATGTTGTTGCCATGGGAGTCGGCATTAGACTTAGAGGAAAGGATTTATCCTAACCTAGTTCGTGTTTTTTATTCGAACATGGAATTGTCGGCAGAAAGAGTAGATAGAATAGTTACCAGTGTTGGAGGTGTTCCTATTGATTTTGATGTTTTTTATTTAAACACCATTTTAGGACTCCCACTTGCTGGACATAATATCTACACTTCTAGGAAGGAATTATCCTTTGCCGATTTTAACCATACCAAAGGAGTTAGGAACATTTGTCGGCGATGAGATCTCACTGATGAGATCTGCGCCCTTCCTTTTAGAGCCCAACTTTTGCCGCTGCAGGTTAGGATTTGTTGAGTATTAGAAAGTGTATATTTATAATGGAGAAAATCATCATTTTACACTCCAAGTCTCACTAACATCCCTATTTTTATGTCTTTAAGTCATTTGTAATTTAATTATGTATGTTTTATTTTAATTAAGTATTTTATGTATTTTAGGGGATATCATGGTCATTTCACAATAAACGAGAGATCAGATGGAAAAACGGACAACACTTTTGAACTCGGACGATCGAAAACCTTAGGAGGAGCATAAAAAGAAAAATGTCGCTTCACATATACTGATCGCTTTCACACATACTGATGCGGTTGATATATACTGATCTTGCATCTGCGATGACATTGTTCACGGCCTGTTTCACCCTGCATCGTATCTTTGCGTGGCACCGCGATGACGTGGCACTATACGATGACGTGGCGGCATTTGATTGGGCGAATGATGTGGCATTGACCGCTTATGGGATTGACCACGATGATGTGGCGTTGACGATGACGTGTCACGATCCTATTGGACAAAAAAATGTTGACCGGTGACGTGGCAGAATGTGAGTGGACCGAAAAAACGTGTGTGCGGTACATGCATATACACAGAATAACAGCCCGGATGATGTATTCCATCCAATAGGAACTTGCCACGTGGCGCAATCCTCGAGCGTCCAAATTGTTTTAATCAGATGGCCATGATTTACTCGGTTTATCTATAAAAAAGCTCCCCTAATTTGACACCCCTGAATCCATTTTTGGACTCCATTTTCTCTAATTCCATCTCCATCTTGTATTTTCTACGTATTTTAATAAAATTCCCATTTTACCCCTAGTTCAAATATGAGTGGCTAATTTCACTTTCAAGCTTGGGTTGAAGGTGAAGTCTCAACATGCTCCATGGGCTTAATTTGGTAAATTTACTTTTCCTTCCCCTTTAATTTATGTGGTTGTTTTGACTTTTCGTGAGCAGGATAGTAATAATCTTGTATGCGGATATCTACTTTGGAATAACCGCCTCCCTGCAGTTATTCTTATTTGGACGTGAAAGACCATATCTATTAAAGTGTGGTTCATGATGAGTGGAAGTTCCCCTTCATGATTTAATTGGTACTAATAATGAATATTAAGCCGAGTACATACGTGTTGAGGCATCCAGGAGATCCAAGCATTTTATTTTAATAGTTTATTCCAATAAATTTTAATTCAAATTAATACATTGCCTACATAATTGTCATTATAAATCCAACCACCAACTCGAAAAATTAATTCTACACATAATTAAAATCCACCTCCTCGTGGGATCGACACTCGTCACCATTAATCTATTCTACATAGATTCGTGTCGCACTCGAGTTGAATAAAATTTGCACAACAAGTTTTTGCGCAGTTCTTGGGGAGGTAAGTATTTTAATTTGTAGAATTTTTTTTTATTTATTTATTTTATCTGTTTCCTTGTAATATTTTTTTTTTTTATTATTATTAAAAAAAAGAGAAAAAAAAGTGAATTAAATTTTGAAGTAAGTATTATTTTCTTTTATTTTCTTCTTTTAAATTTCTCGTAATTTAATTTTCATTATTATTTTTATTTTGTGAAATCGGCGCTTCAACCGCCTTTAATTTATTTTAATTTGTTTCACGATTTTCTTTTCTATATATAAATGCTTGAGTTATTTTCATAAAGAAATCAGAATAAATGTGATAAGGTTAGATATTGTAATTTCTCCTCTTATTTATCTTTATTAATTTTGTTATCATTTTTTTTTTTTGCATTTGCATGTGGTCGTAGGCCACAATTACCAAATCTTGAGCCTATAGACTTTGAATTAGAAAAAACACTTCGCACACACAAGCACGTTACAATTAAAAATAAATTTGAAATGGATTTGCAACCAGCACCACAAGAGAGGCCATTTAAGGACTACTTTAGTCCCTTAGCTAACTTAAGCACATCATGCATACGATACCCAAATGTAAATTTTAGGAGTTTTGAATTAAAACCTAGTGTCTTCAAATTGTCTCCCAACATTCTATGGCCTAGAAAATGAAGATCCATATAATCATCTGAATGATTTCCATGCTATTTGTCAAACTTTTAAATATGAGAATTTTTCAGATGATGATGTTAAACTTAGATTATTTCCATTTTCTTTAAAGGATAGAGCTGCGTTCATGGTTCAATACATTTGCTTAATAGCATTACATCACGGAACAAATGGTAACAAAATTTTGAATAAATATTTCCCAAAGACATAAAACCAATCTATTCGCAGGGAAATTTGAGTTTACCCAAAGAGAAGACGAGCAATTTTTCAAGCATGGGAGCGATTCAATGGGCTACTCCTAAAGTGTCCACATCATGGATACGAAAAATGGCACCAATGCCAATACTTTTTGGAGGGATTATTGCCAAATGTGCAAGAATGGCTAATGGCAACAAGTGGAGGAGAGCTAATGTCAAAAAGTGCATCGAGATTTGGGATTTCTTCCAAATGACAAGCGGATAATTCCCAACAACGGAGTCGTCGCTCGCGAGAGTACTAGAAGAGTTAAGGGGAGTAAATGAGGTTCACATTGGCGAGTCAAGTTCGAAATTAAAGAAGTCAAAGACATAGTTGAAGGTCTTTCCCGACAAATAGATCGTTAATAAATTTCTAAATTAACTAACCACATGACCAAGACTCATACTCGGATCAAGCCAATGCCATAGATGTAATGAAAAGCCATCAAACTATAACCCTTACTCCAACACATATAATCCTGGATGGAGAGACCACCCCAATTTTTCATGGTCTCAAGGATTCCAACAGAATGGACCAGCGACTCCGGGTTCGGCTCCCACCAATGCAACCAATTCCTCAAAATCCTCAAGCCTCTCAACCACCATTTAGACCATATAATCGTAACCCAAACCATTCTCACCGGCTAGACCATGGGAGGATGCATTTGAGAATTTCAAGAATCTTATTCACTCCAAAATCGAGCAACAAAAACCGCACCATTGATGAACTACGAAATGAGATGAGAGCGGGTTTCAACTCACAAACCCAATCAATTTCAAACCTTGAAAAATGGTGGGACAACTTGCTTCATCGATTCGGACCTTGGCAATGACTGTTGAAAAGGTAAATTCCCAAGTCAACCAGTGCCAAATCCTAAAGGAGTGTATGAAGCAAGTACCAGTTCACCTCAGCAGCATGGAGAGGTCAAAGCCGTCATGACCTTGCGAAAAGGAAAAGAAGTCGACAACAAAGTGGAGATGCCGTGCACAAAAACAACTCAAATTGTACCGGTAAATGAAAAAAACTCATCATCAGAGGAGAAAGAAGAAACCAACCCACGAGAATACGTTCCAAAAGCTCCATTTCCCTAGAGGTTAGCTAAAGCAAAGAAGGGAAAATCTACAAGTGAGATTTTTGAAATCTTTAAACAGGTAAGTGTTAACATCCCTTTGCTTGATGCTATAAAACAAGTGCCATCTTATGCCAAGTTTCTTAAAGACCTTTGTACTAAAAAGAGAAACATTCATGTTCAAAAGAAGGCATTTTTAACAGAAAACGTGAGCTCTATACTCCAACACAAACTTCCTCTAAAATATAAAGACCCAGGCTCCCCCACTATCTCATGTAGTATAGGGAACCACACAATTGAGAATGCTTTGTTGGACTTAGGAGCTAGTGTAAATCTGTTGCCTTACTCGGTGTTGTGAAACTTGGGTGGGAGAATTACACCCAACTCCAGGTGGTGTTACGACTTGCGATCGGTCCATGAAAAAACCTCGTGGTATTGTGGAGGGCGTCTTTTATACAGGTAGATAAGTTTTATTTTCCTGTTGATTTCATTGTAATTGACACTTTCAACCAGTCCAGATTCAAGGAAGCGAATCCCTATTATCCTAGGGCGACCTTTCTTGGCAACTGCCGATGCTCACATTCAATGCGCAGACCGAAATATGCGATTTGTCTTTTGGCAATATGACGATGGAACTAAATATCTTCAACATCGCCAAACAACCTCCCAATCGCAGATGATGAAATTGTTGATGTGGATTTAATCGAAGAATTAGTTGATAATACTTTTCTTTCAAATCTTAGTGATGACCTTTTACAAAACATGTTTAACTCACTTTGGTTTGAATTTTGATATTGACAGATCAATAGATGAGGTTAACGCCTTACTTGATTCAAGACCATCCATGGACATTAACAAATGGAAGTCAAGAGTGGAACAACTAGCACCATCGAGAAGAAACCGAGTCCATCATTACAATCACCACCAAAACTTGAGCATTGTGCATCTTGGGCGTGAGAAAATTCAACTTTGACACGCAAAGAAGCTAACTTAGAAAGAAAATCACAACCGCGAACTTGAAGAAAGTCGTAATGATGTATACAAAAATGCCAAGATTTACAAACAAATGAATGAAAGTCTTTCATGACAAGCAAATTATGAGAAAATCTTTCACACCAGGTCGAAAAGTACTTTTATTCAATTCTCGCTTTGCCTTTATTCCCGGTAAGTTCGCTATCGATGGACCGTCCCTTTATAGTCCACACTGTTTTTTTCATATGGAGCGATTAAAATTAAGGATCCAAAGAACGGTGTAATTTTTAAAGTTAATGGTCAAAGATCAAGCCATATCTGAGAGTACACCAACCACGTGAAAAAAGGCAAAAATAGATTTGAGTGACCCCACCAAATTTAAATTAAGAATTTTTCTTATTTATTTCTTCTTTTCGGTGATTTAAATTATTGTGAAAGTGTGTATATTTAATCATTCGATTTTCTTTTATCACTTCTAATTATGTGTTCCTCAACTAGACGTTCTCTTGAACATTCTCGAGACAACTTCAACGTGTACAATCTCATCCGAGAAGCGGATACGATTTTGTAAAACGCATCGTATTTTTGGAAGCTACAACCTCCGAGTTGGTATCCCACGTTGAAGATCTAGAAAGACAACTCAAAGAAATTGAGGGAGGTATCAACGAAACCCAAATCGAACTTGAGGAAAACTCAATAAGAGGACAATTGTGAGATTATTATTTTTCTTTTCTTTTCTTTTCTTTTCTTTTCTTTTTTGTGTGTTCTCTAGTTTGTTACCCCGGTTAAGTGGCGGATAACGGTACTCCGTGACAATCAAAGTCGGTTACTTTAGTTTCCCATAATAACTAATATTCGAGAAGAAGGTATGGACAAACGCGATTCTAGCAAAGCTTCACAAGCGATTTCCTTCACTTCCCTCGAATGCCCTCCTTACGATCTATAAAGCTCGGTCCAACGCATGCGATTGCTTATGAGAAATAACGTCCTGTGACATCCGTTGGTTAATCGAGGCCAAGGTACGTTTGGCGGGTGAGTTACCTCCTAAATTTATTGCATACATGCCTGGTTGTGGTAAAGGAAATTACTCGAGAAAACGAAGAGTGAAAAACTTCATGTTAATTGTCATAAGTGTGCTTGCAGGATGAAATGCGATAAAAATCCTTGTTCTTTCGGAATGATGTCGATAACAGGGAAGATAAGATTCAATTCATTAGGGATGGCTTGAATAAAGAGTCATTGGATGATATCCTTTTGTCTCTTGAAACGCATCCCGGTGGATACGTCTGAAAGAGCAATTCTCGATTATGGCCATTATTTCGAAAAAGAACGTGTCCGATATAGTCTTGGGAATCGACTATAAACGACCTGTTTGCGCTTTATAAGAAAACTGGATGGGAAGCCTATCCTCGACCCATGAGGGCGTTCAAGCTTTACGGGCGTAAAACCGAGGAGGAAGATGTGAGCCACAATCACAACTACCGTAAATATCCTTTTCTTGTTATTTTACTTTCTTTGTTGTTTTATTTCACTTTGTTGTTTTATCAATTGCATTATTGTCTTTAATAATTGAGTGCTTTTTCTTTTACTATTTCCTTTTTGAATCTCGAGCCATGTGCTTTTACGCGTTAATTGACATAGACATGCTACCTCCTATCACAAATTTATGTAAATCATTGTCACCAAGATCCTTGATATATGATCATTTTCTTTTAGACTCACAAATTGTTTTTGAGAAGCATCCCATGGCAGCTACTCCCATAAACAATTCAAAAACATTTGTGTGCTCTCGGATTTAACTATGGCAAACATAAAGAGTTCGTTGAGGCGACCATCGATCTTGGTCAACGATAAGAAAGAAATTTGCATCGGTTTATGGAGGAGGTGACCGAGGGTTATCAAAACTAGTCTCGGGAAAGTTTTATCTCGAGAGGGAGCCAAGTGTTAGGCATCATCCCAAGAAGCCTCAAACCGTTGGCCTATATGTCGACTCACCAACCTGGAGAAGAGTTAGTTGTCTCGGTATGCAAGAAAGAATAATCGAAATGCTAAATCATCTTTGATGCTTTTATTTTCCTACCAGGAGATCTTGCAACTCTAGAGGCACTAATCACATTAAGCATCTTGGGCCCATCCGAACATTCATCGAAACCCATCGGTTTGTTAAATGTCAATAACTTTTATGATGGCTTCATCGCATTTCTTAACCATGCAATAAAAACCATTTCATCCCTTTCACAAATGAAAAAATCTTTATTTGTGCTCATCATCGCTAACGAGTTAATTGATCTCATTACAGCTTATGACCAGAGCGGGATCCCAAGACCCTCGTGTTGGAATGGCCAACTAATGATGGTAACGATGGCCGTAGTAAGAAGTACAAATTAGATTTAACTCTCATTGTAAATATTTTCTTCCGTGATCCAAAGACTTTCGGTGATGTCTTAAACCCTATTTTCTTTCAACATTGAGGACAATGTTTCGTTCTGGTTGGGGGGAGGGAATAGTTGACAATTGTGGAATATCTCAATCTTGGTGTAGTTTTTACTAATTTTTATTTTAGAAACTAACTGTGGTTAAATTTTTTTAGTCGAAGATGGCTGAATATGGAGTGCAGTGACTCTATAAACGCATATTATTAAAAAAAAAAAAAAAAAAAAACGTTTTGTGTGATCTTTTCATAATTAGATGACATGATAACTTTCAAATTTTAGTATTTGTATTATCTTTGGTCTTTAGTTATGTTACACCATGTTTGTTACTCTACATGTTGATGTTGGAGACAAATATAAGTTTCTTGAAAGAATGCACATGTCATAATAATTTCCAGTGAGTTTTTGAGCGCATTATTTTTTTTGAAAGAACCCTTTGCCATTCTTCATTCAAATTCGAACAGCTTTATTTCTTTATACATTATATCCAAATTTCTGTTAAAAAAAAAAAAAAACTAAAGTGTGTGTTGCCACATCCGAAGGTCCATCTAACTAGTAGATATGGAAGATTATTTAGAACCCTAAAAGATGACGAAAGGCCATCTTTGGTCCGTTTAAGCCTTTTCTAGCCAACCCTATTAATATGTATCCATAGTTAACCCTTTGAGCCTTAAAAAAAAAAAAAAATAATAATAATAAAATAATAAAAATAAAGACTTTTTTTTTGCAACCTATTATTATCTTGTCCACTCCAATGTGGAGTATCACCTTATATTTTGTATTTCTCACCACCCATTTATGTTTGAAAATAGAGATAATTTTGTATAAAAAAAAAAAAAAAAGGTGCTAAAAAAAAAAAAAAAAAAAAAACAGAAAAATAAACAAAATAAAAAAAATTTTTACAAAAAAATAAAAAAAAAAAAAAATAAAAAATAAAAAATAAAAAATCAAGTGAAAAGACCTTCAATCTCCAAAGTTATCTATTTTTCAAACATATATTTTATTTTTCCTATTATCCTTTCTTTGTTAAACCACGCCCGTCACTGCTTACGTTACGTCACTAATAAAAGTCCTTCTTGATTTTAGGGGAATATAGTCTGAAAATAAAAACTAGTTATATTGGTTGAAAAGATGTGGCAATGCATCTTAGAAAAAAAAAAAAAAAAAAAAAAAAAAAAAAAAAAAAAGATGATGAATGTATTGGTTTGATTAGCATTGAAATCGTCTTATTTAAAAATTTGAGGGCATATTTTTGTCACCTTGGTGAGAGTGTGTGATATTATTTCTTTATTATTTTCACTCAAGCTACCATTCACCTGGAGTGATTATTTTTGGGTTTAATTTCTTTGTGAACGTATTACTACTACCAGGTGAGATTTTGGGGTTTGCGTGTCATTCTTAAAAGTGACTCGATTCTTACTAAAGTTGTGACAAAGTTTTCTAAACTGATTCATGTGGAGAGTTGATGTGGGAATGATATTTCTTTGGAATATAGATAATCTTTATCTTTTATTTGATTGTTATCATTAGTATGATTGAATAAATACCACACAATAAAAAAAAAAAAAAAAAAAAAAAATTCAGCTTTGTTTTCGCTCAAATTGCTTTGGGACTAAGCAACAAGTTTGGTTGGGGGTGTGTTGAGTATTAGAAAGTGTATATTTATAATGGAGAAAATCATCATTTTACACTCCAAGTCTCACTAACATCCCTATTTTTATGTCTTTAAGTCATTTGTAATTTAATTATGTATGTTTTATTTTAATTAAGTATTTTATGTATTTTAGGGGATATCATGGTCATTTCACAATAAACGAGAGATCGGATGGAAAAACGGACAACACTTTTGAACTCGGACAATCGAAAACCTTAGGAGGAGCATAAAAAGAAAAATGTCTTTGTTACGTATACGTGCTCACATCTTCACACATACTGATGCGGTTGATATATACGATCTTGTCTGGCGACATTGTTCACGCAGACTGTTCACCATCTTTGTATCTTTGACGTGGCACTGCGATGGCGTGGCACTATACGATGGCGTGGCGGCATTTGATTGGGCGAATGATGTGGCATTGGCCGCATGTGGCGTTGGGATGATGTGGCGTTGGCGATGGCGTGTCATGATCCTATTGAACCAAAAATGTTGACCGGTGGCGTGGCGAGAATATTAGTGGATCGAAAAAACGTGTACGGTACATGCATATACACAGAATAACAGCCCCGATGATGTGTTCCATCCAATAGGAACTTGCCACGTGGCGCAATCTGAGCGTCAAATTGTTTTAATCAGGTATGGCCATGATTTACTCGGTTTATCTATAAAAGGGCTCCCCCAATTTGACACCCCTGAATCCATTTTTGGACTCCATTTTCTCTAATTCCATCTCCATCTTGTATTTTCTACGTATTTTAATAAAATTCCCATTTTACCCCTAGTTCAAATATGAGTGGCTAATTTCCTTTCAAGCTTGGGTTGAAGGTGAAGTCTCAACATGCTCCATGGGCTTAATTTGGTAAATTTACTTTTCCTTCCCCTTTAATTTATGTGGTTGTTTTGACTTTTCGTAGCGGATAGTAATAATCTTGTCATGCGGATATCGGTGGAATAACCGCCTCCCTGCGCAAGGTTATTACTATTTGGCACGGGAAGCCCTTAGCACCATATCTATTAAAGTGTGGTTCATGATGAGTGGAAGTTCCCCTTCATGATTTAATTGGTACTAATAATGAATATTAAGCGGATAATACGTGTTGAGGCAGATCCTGGAGATCCAAGCATTTTATTTTAATAGTTTATTCCAATAGCTTTAATTCAAATTAATACATTGCCTACATAATTGTCATTATAAATCCAACCACCAACTCAGAAAATTAATTCTACACATAATTAAAATCCACCTCCTCTTGGGATCGACACTCGTCACCATTAATCTATTCTACAATAGATTCGTGCACTTCATGAGTTCATAAAATTTGCACAACAGATTCTACACACCATTTTGCAAAGATATTGTCACCCCTGCAGGAAGGGACACTCGGATGAGGTCACTAGGTTGGATGTCGGGATTCTTGATAGTCTTCTTAGTGGGCCCGTATTAACCTTGGGTATATTATTTTGCGTCATATGTTGAATACCCCTGTTTGTTACACATAGGCTACTTCCGTGCGGTAACATTATCTCTAAGCTTTGCGACACTTTCGCGTACCTCTTGAGACTCAGTGTATGTTGAGACCAAGAAGATTGGGAAAGAGGCTATTTCGGCGATTGGGTTTTCTCGAAGGTATCGAGATTGGATAAAAACTCCTAATGCGAAAAACCAAGACACCTCGTAGCTCCGAGGAAGATGCCCGGTTCCTCAACGACATCTTTACCTCACGATCACCGCGACTTTCGACTCGGTGCTCGCCCTCCGCCCCCTCGTCGTGAATCTGCCTCACAGCCTCCGGCAGAATCTGATTCTCCGGCGCATGAGACGGAAACTGATCGGCCATCTACTTCAGCTGCTTCATCTGCTCCTGATCATCTTCTTCAGCAGCTTGTTAGCGATTTTCGCACACTTTTCGGCGGCAGGCAGCCGAGATCGGTTGCATCCTTCCACTTCAAAGGCGGCCAGATACTGGATGGACAGCAACGCATCTTTTCTGCTCTCGCCATTCCTCCTTCTTCCTCTACTCCTCCTCCTCCTCCTCCGCAGTAGTTTCTTAGTGTTTTGAACTTAATTGATTTCGCACAAACATTTCATGTGTTATGCACTATTTATGTATGTTGGATGTTTCTATTATCTATGATCGTTTTCTCATTTTGATATTATTCTTATTGATTTAATGCAATTGGTTGTATCTTGATTTCTTATTGTTTTTGTTGGGTGTATATTTTTGGAGATGTTTAAAATACAGGGGAGATGCTGCCGAAATTTTTACTTGTCAAAACGAAACTATTTTTTCTTTAATTCTTATCTTTTTTATGCTGAAGGGGGAGAATAATTTCAAATTTCAGTTACATTTCAAAAGAAAAAACAAAAATTTTTTTTTTCAAGGGAGCTTATTTTCAGGGGGAGTTAAAACAAAATTTTTTTTCCTTCACATATAAAATTTGTCATCATCAAAAAGGGGGAGATTGTTAATCTTATAATAATGATTTTGATGATAACAAAAATTATATGTTCATGATTAAAGTGTTGGGGCTATTAAAAAGAATTTTCTAAAGCAATACACTCGTTTAAAGTTCAAATAAAATGATGAAACTGGAAATTAACGGTGAACCGTTTATTGGAAAACGGTGAACCGATAATTTACAGTGCTAAACAAGTTTAGCACAAAACGGTAAGCTAAATGTCACATGTTTTGGAAATTAACGGTGAACCGTTTATTTGAAAACGGCTAACCGATAAATTCCAGTAAGGAGAAGTTCTCTAGTCTTGAACCGTTTATTTAAAACGGCTAACCGATAAATTCCAATAAGAACAAGTTCTCTAGTCTTGAACCGTTTATTTAAAACGGCTAACCGATAAATTCCAGTAAGGAGAAGTTCTCTAGTCTTCAACCGTTTATCAAAAACGGAGAGCCGAGTTCTGTTTTGCAGGTTACTGGAAATAAACGGTGATCCGATAAAAATAAACGGTAAACCGTTTATTTGAAGTCAAAGGATAACTGCTAGTTGGAAATTCAAAACGGCTAACCGATAGAGACAAACGGCGATCCGATTATTCTCAGAAAGTCAATAACGGCTAATTTTCAGCTCCAACTATAAAAAGGATCAATCAAATTCAAACAAGTGATCGAACATTTTTTGATATTTGAGCTTACTACTGAGAATCAATCTTCTTTGAGCTTCAATTGTGTTTCATTTCATTTCCTCACACATTAAAATTTCAATTGTAATCATTTGGAGTGTGTGAGAGATTATTTGTTATTAAATCTCTTTCATTGAGTGATTGTAAGTGTTGGGAAACACTTGGGTTGAAAGATTGGGGTTAATCTCTTATTGTAAAGGTCAATTGACACCTTGGAAGTCAAATGTAAGTGTTTGAAGTCTTGGAGGCTTGCATAGTGGAATCCTCAAGCCCGGTGTGCTTGGAGGCGTGGACGTAGGCACGGTTGGCCGAACCACGTAAAAATCAAGTGTTTGATATCTCTTCCCTTATCCTTTTTAATTTGAGCATTGTTGAATTTATTGCTTTTGATTTTGATTAAGACATTAGTTTTAATATTGTGCATTTTTATTGGCTTAGTTTTTAAAACCCAATTCACCCCCCCTCTTGGGTAGCCTAAATAGAATTTCAGGCTGGGCTCGCGTGATAGCTATGAATTATGGGTGACGGTGGTTGTGAGTAGTGGCTGGAGACCTCGATTGATGATAACGAGATTGCAAGCGCCTGTGATTTGAATCAAAACGCGAGATTGCAAGTGGTTGTGAGTTGAATCAAAACGGTGAGTTTTTGGTTTAATCAAAACAGTGATTTTCAATTCGGGGTTTGAGTTGGGGCGCAAGTCGGTGTAAGTAGCATTTTTCGTTTGGACATATATTATGTGTTATGAAGCTGTTGACGAGGGGAAGTCGTAGCTAACTTATTTGTCAGATTGCGTCATTTAGTGGTTGAAATCTTTCTTTTCTTTTTTTTCAAGAAATTTGTTGAATTTCTATCTTTTATTGAAAGTCGATTTTAAATGATTTTTTTATTTTTGTTTCAACGGGTAAAATTTTATTAATGTAAAAATAACTAGACTTTGATATATTTCAATAAATTTGCGTTGCTTCACAGTTAAAAAGATATAAACAAGTTCTATTATCTAATTAAGAGTGAAAAATTAATGACGTTTGCAACATTGAGT
This sequence comes from Luvunga scandens, assembly GCA_030449905.1. NCBI lineage: Eukaryota > Viridiplantae > Streptophyta > Magnoliopsida > Sapindales > Rutaceae > Luvunga > Luvunga scandens. The sequence goes on along the minus strand of JASUUG010000766.1, from coordinate 14,930 downwards.
GGAAATTGATGCTCATTTACAGGGGATACGGCGTCGTCATATTAAATGACTATATTATCCTCGAGACATCATCGAGCTTTAAATTGATGTCATTATATTAAAAGACTATATTACCCCGTGACGTCATCAAGCATTCACCTCTATTAATGATCAAGTGAATAAGTACACACCTTACGAACTTTGAGTAACATTTAGATTTTAAAACAAATTAAAACAAAAATTGTGTATTTTTTATAACATGCCAAATTATGGGTGGAGACAGGTAGCTTAGGATTAGCAAAAAAAGTCCGAGTTAATCTGGTTGGCATAAATTGGACCTTGATATGGGTTGATAAATTTAAAGTCTGCATAAATTAAGTCTGAATAAGAGTTTAAAAATATAAATTGCTCTAAAAAATAAATTATATTTAAATAAAAAAGAAAAAGATTAATATATTAAATTAATATATTTTTATATTATTATTTATAATTTATTATGTTGTATTATTAATATTTTGTGTATTAGATTATTATTTTATTATATATTAGATAATTATCTTTAATTTAAATTTTTTTACTTTATTAAAATTATTTTATATTTAATGAAAAAACATAGGTCTGACTCAAGCCCAATCCGTCCAAATTTGGATGAACTTTTAAAGGGCTGGGCTTCTTATTTATAATATAAATTTAGAAAAATCAAGGCTAAACTTATATTTCGTCAACCCCAGGTAGGATGCGTTTGCGTTTGGTAACTTTTTTGATTTGTTGTTTTCCGTTTTATGATAAAGAAAATATATAAAATTTGTTTGGTTGGCTCATTCTTTAAGAAAACACTATAGTATTGAAAACTAATTATTTTTGTTTTTTAAACTTTACAAAGAAAGTTAGAGAATGCCATATTGGTGTTCTCCAATTTTCGTTCTCCGTTGAGAGTGTTAATGGTCCTGCAATTTAACTTTGTGACCACTTTTGTCAATGGACCTGTGGATCTAACAAAAAATTTATGTATATAATGATAATAAATAAATAACATAAAAAATTTTTGTTTATTTGATATCTTGCAACTAAATCATCCATTTTCATATTTTTATATATTATTTTGAAATAAAAAATGACAACACTTTTCTAAATATTGTTGAAAATATATCAATAAAAATGTTTCATATATATAAAAATTATAAAGTAATTTTATGTTCTTTCAAATATTATTATGTTATAAATAAAATTTACTTACATAGTTATTATGTAATATTATTTTAAAACATGGTAAAGGAATTTTTTTTTAAATAACTATCTTACATATATTTATAATTTATTATAAAAATATAATTATTCATGATATTATAATTAAAATATTTATAGTATAATATATTTGTTTCCTTTACTACACTACATTATGCTATTTTAGACTATTTAATTTTATATTTTATTCTATAAAATGACGCTTAGAATAATAAAAAGCATTTTAAATAAAATAATTACACTTAATGATAATTTTTTACTTTCTTTCACCGTCCTCACTTTTTCAAATAAATAATCGAACACATTTTTACAGTTTTTATTTTTTATATACTATTTTAAAACAAACTACCAAACACATTTTAACTTTCAAAAACATCACATCAAAAACATTATTTTCCTTCTCTGAAATAAGAATAGAAAACACAAATTAAAAAACAATACCAAATGCACCCAATTTCTCTAATTTACGGGACAATCTGGTGGAATCAACTGCTATTTGGAATCACCGTTTGCTTGCTCTTTTTAGCCAAACTCAAAAGGCAGTGACTTTCGCGCTGACAAAATCGATTTCATTTCATATTTCTTTACTTACTAAATTCATTTATTTCTTTATTTATTATTTTTTGGCTTTTTTGGGGGAAAAAAAAAGATAGAGTATTCTTTCACGGTTGAATTAACTTGTTCTGCTACTACCATTCTTGTCAAAAACTTTTTTCACTTTTCATACTTTACGGCTTTCATTCCTGGGTCCACAGTATTAGTATTAGTAACTTTAGAAGATTTGATCAAAGAAAAAGATTGCCGGATCAGTAAAATGTAGCCATCTCTAAACGCGAATATATCCTGTAGGCACAAGGCACAGGCCATAGTAATCCGTCAAAAATTAAACATGGAAAATTGACAATCCCCAAACCCAATCTCCCCATGTCTTCACTACAGTGTTTCCAAACACCAAAGAGCCACTCAGACCCTTCAAGAAATGATCGTCAGATGCCCTTTGAAGTTTTATCTGGCTATGTCACCAGTAATGTCCTGATTCGACCTTTGTTTCCATCACATCCTCAAACTCAGGGCACCAAGTTTCATGAGGATGATTTTTTTTTTTTTTTGGGCGGCATGAAATTTTAGAAACTTTTGTCCCTTCTGAGCTTTTGTTTCAAAAAACCGAAACAAAAAATAGGTTACAAGATCAAACTCACCATGTCCTAGAAACTAGAAAGGAATCACCTTAATTTGAGGTTAAGGGGATTCATCATGAGCAGCTCCTCATAACTAATCTCATATGCTATTCCTTCAAAATGGCATGGGATGCATTCACATTGAAAGAAAGAGCAATGATCAATTCAGTACACCTTTCACAGAGAGAGAAAAGAAAATTGAAGGAACTCACTCTGTACTCACGGAAGAGGTGAGGTGTGAGAAGCTATCCACATACCACATGGTACCTTCATGTCAAACTCTATAGCTTTTTAATACGTCCAAGAAATGATGTTCCAACATCCATCAAAGTACACCAATGTCAGCAGTAACCAACAACGATGCGCCCATAAAACAACAAATACTACTAAGATGAACATTTATAGACAGGTTGACAGATCATAATTTCTCTTTGAAGTTCTAAATTTCATTATATACAGCTTTACCTATAATGCAGGATGGTATCCAAGGTTTACATTTGTTTCTACCCTTTGCACAACTCTCCTTGAACTCCACTCATGGCAAAATTCCATGGCAAGGCGAAGTGCAGTTCCAAGTCCAAGCACAACAATGACACCTGACAATGTATCTCTAGTTCAGCGTCATCTTGCATGCTTGGAATAGAAAAGAAACGCTCAAGTTTAAATAGTGTACCTATGATAATATTAACTGGCAGAGCAGAGACACCGAGGGTAATTGAAATCAGCACATCCAAGAGAAGTCCACCAATTAGGATCGAGAATGCCACCCAAAGTGGACTAAAGCATCCCTGTTACACAGATGACTTAATGTTAAACCAAAGCAAAGAACATCATTACCATGATATGATTAAAAAATGATCCAGTAGATTGGCCACAATTAGACCCTACCCTTTCGCGATCTTGTGATCTGAAGGTTGGGTCAATACTCCATACCAAGTAATTTGTCTGCTACATGAATCATGAGAAAATCAAAATTTATACAAACTCGTATCAAAACCAAATTCATAGTTTCTTGTACCATTTGGTGCCCTGGCACTCCAGTAATCTTATTTCTCAGTAATAAATTTATATATGGGCAGTGCCATTCACTACACAATTCTCCACATCTACATCCAGATTTGATAGAAACTTGTGGGCTTGTGGCCATGATGTACCTAGATAAAAACATAAACCTACAAGGGTATGATAATGGATCCACAACACAAACTCATGGCAGATCGAGTTCCAGACTTAGAAAGAAAACACAATAGCCAGTAAGAATTGTAAGACAATACAAAAAATTCGGCTTTAGATGCAAAAGAAAAAGAATTCAGACAGTGTCGATTGGTTACAATCTTTTACTTATTAGTTCTAATGGCCAGAGCAATGAAATGTTGGGGCTGTGAAAAATGAAAAGCGAGTTATCAACAAAATCTACAGAGACCATATCAAAAACCATCAGATACCAATCGCCATCCATGCATTAAACTAATATAATCATGAACAAAGGCAAATGATTTGTAATACTTACACTTGGTTGGGACTCTGGAGGTGGTACATTTACAGCTACCTGGCTGCAGAAAAACAAAAACCAATCATTTCATAATATGTTGGAAACGAAGCTAAGATTATACCGTCAATGAATTTAGCAAAATGATTACCGGCATATCTCGCATTTGTTTGATCCTTTTGTGTGAAACCAAGTGTCTATGCAAGAGCGGTGGGCTTTCGCAAGACCACCACGACATTGGCATCCAAGATCTATCAGAATCTCTTCCTTATCCTGCTGACACACTCTGAAAAACAACATCCGAAAAAAAAAAAAAAAACTGTTCTCAGTTGTCTGGAAGGAAATATAATTGCATTAAAATTGAAAAAGTTGAATTATGATGACTTATAGATTTGGTGGAGCATATCCTGGCTAATATCGATCAACCACTTACAACTTTTAACAGCAGTGGAAATCCAAAAATATACTAAAGCAGAAACTAGTATTAAAATTTGGGGCAACACTATAGATTGAAGAATGAGAAATACCTGCATTGGTCATGAGAACTGGCAGTCTGCAACAGGAAATCCTTCTTGGGGGATTCGCCCTTTGAAGAGTTAGATTTGTCATTGGGTTCAATATGAGATTCTCCATTAGAAATCAAAATGGTAGGTAAGCGTAAGGCTGAATTGGCGTCGTCGGCAGAATTATTAACTTCTTGGTCGTTCCCCTGCTTTTCAAGGTCTCGTTCGTTGCTGTTTCCACCATTCCGCATCTGTTTCAACTTCCGAATCAATTCACCCAAAAACCATACCCTAGTTAGTAGTAACCCTACAATAACATCAACATTCATTTATTTATAAATTCACAATCATTTTCGTCTTCGAGAAGCTCATGCTCACACTTACATATGAGTGAGTCAACATCATAAAGCTTAAGAGCGCGCGCGCTCGGGCGCGAACACACACACGCGCACACTGTTGATTAAACATTAAAACACTAAATTAATTAATCAATTGAGTAAGATAGATAAAAAACATGTACCTGTATCTGTACCTGATGAATGCTTCGGTTTAATCAACTATGCAGTGCAGTGGTGTTGATAATGATTTTAATTTTGCTATTTTGGTTTGTATTATCTGGATAATATAATCGTAAAATTAATAATTATCCCACCAACCCAAAGTGACGCAACGCCTGGAGTGAGTTGGCCGCTTCGATCGCCTCCGGACTTTGGTGCTTGTTACTACTCTTGTTTTCCTAAATTCTAATCCTGTTGCCCTTCATATTTTACCGTGTAAAAAAATATATACGTAAATCTATTACTTTCTCAATTCTCTTTTATTTAATATATATATATATATATATATATATATGAGAGTTTGCAGTTTGAAAGTCAATTTAGGCTCATTTGAGAATGAAGCTAAAACGCTATAGGTTACTTATTTAATAAGTTTTAATAAAACAATTTATTAAATTTTTTAAAATATGAGTAGAAAATCACTTTTTATAGAAGCTATGGCACATTTTTTAAATTCCTACTATAACTTTAATATTTTAATAAAAAAATATATTTATTTTATTTTTTTTATAAATCTTGATATATAAAAAAATAAAATAAATAATTATTTTCGTTATTATATAATACTTTTGTAATAAATTTATTACAGGTATATATTCTATTTTTTAAATTCATAATAATTATAATAATACTTTTATTAAATATCAAGTTATTTTTTTAATCAACTGTTTATTTTATTCACGTAACGAAAATAATTTATTTTATCTACCATTGTAATCTCGAATTAATACTTAATTACTTAAAAGAGGAGGTTATAAGGATGTTATAAGAAAAAGAATATAAGACAAAACATATATAATAATTTTTTTAAAAAAATGTAGATGACAGATATAAACAAATTTAATTAGTTAAAAGAAGAGATTCGGATGATATTTTAAAATAAATTCTTAAAAAAAAAACACTCAAATCTTGAACCTTAAAGTTTAGAAGAATAGGTACTGGCCAATTTTCTTTTTAAATAAATCATTCGCTGCGGTATTAGTTCATGTTCACATGACTGTTACAGTGAAACGACCTTTATTGATTAATAATGGACAGTGTAAATGAAACTATGAAAGTGGTGGCCTGAGCCTGCCACCCACTCCGCCGCCCAGCTCCAACATACAGCCGAAACCAACTTTAAAACATTATTTTAGTTTCACAATCAAAAAGGATGAGTTACCGTCAAGTGCAACCCATGGCGCTCGCACCATATACAGCGCTAGCGTGTTCACTCTTACCCCTGTTCGAATTCTGGGTCAGTTGGGCCTAAGACGGTCGAATCTGGGCCGGCTTAAGTGATTATAGGCCCAAATTGGCTTTCCTGTTTGAGTTAATTGACCGTGCCAACCATGCAGGCAGTGACATAAAAGATCATATTTGTAGATTCCCCCTTCTTTCGATTTTATAAAAAGAATATATCATCGTGTCTCTCTTAGCCCCTTATAGTATCAAACGTCATACACCGACTAATTTGGAACACTATATGGCCGTCGCCACTTGGGTTTGGCCCAGTGGCAAGCCCATGCTCTTATGGGAGCTCAACCTCACAATTATGTAGGATTGTGGAGAAAAATTATAAAAAAAATATTTTTCCTTGCGAAATGTAAGTAGAGTAGTGACATTCCTTGCAATGAGGGTTATTTGTTTAGGCATGTGCTTAATGTAGAATTTAATATAATATTGTAAGTTCTAGTTTGTGTATATCTTATTGGTAAATATCAGTATATTCATTTGTCACAATAACAGTTATTGTAAGTCTGATGTAATTCAGTAATCTGATATCTAATTAGTATTAAAAAAAAAAAACTATATGGCCGTCGTTGAGTTGATTGTTAGTCGAGCTCAAAAGCCCCAGGCGCATTTGAGTGAGCAGAATGATTCTTTCCCTTGACAAGTGCTACAAATGTAATAGAGACACAGGGAGAGTAAAGCTCACAAAAGCAATTTATCAACCACGTAAATGTTGAATGTGAGATGAAAACCCCTTGTCAAGTGATCCTCCTCTTTTAAGCTGGAATAAATTAAAATCCTTGCATTGCCATCCAAGGCAAAGCAAGGCGCCACCACCACCTTTATTCTCTCATTTCTCAACAAACAGTAAGCTCTTAGCCATTCCTATTTATATCCCAACTCCAATTTCCCACAACAAGCGCACCTTTCGTCTTCCATTTTTATAAAATTCAAAAAAAAAAAAAAAAACACCATGCTTTCTCAGATAACAAAGCCCAGTCACGGTCACTCTCAGGCACCAACTGAAGAAGAGAAGCATAAGAATTATAAAGAGCTCGATCGTGAAATCAGAGACATGGTCAATGCAATAACCGGGCGCGTTACCGATCATCATCATAAGCCTGGTTCTTCAGGCCTGCTCCACCATGAAGAGGACGATCATGAAGGTGGTGTCAGGATCGTTACGCTTGCCGGTAGCAACACCGGGGCCACTATGCGAACCGAGCTAACGTCGGATGATAAACTCAATCCTCATGGGCATGGTGAGCCTGAGCCTGAACATGAGCCGCTGAGTACCTATGTGAACAGCAATTTCCAAGCTGTTAACAACTCAATCATGCTGAGTAGCAGCTACAGCACCAATGATCCCGGTGTTCACTTGGACATCACTGATGTTTACGGCCACAAACCAGCTGACAAGCAGGGAAAGAAGGCGAAGAAGAAAGATAAGGAAACTTTCAAGAGTGACCATCACACCGATCAGCATTCTGATTGACCTCATCAATTAACGCCAAAAAAATGCAAAAACACCTACGCGCGCACACACACGCATCGAACAAGTGCGTGCTCAATAACTACGGTCTTAATAGTTAGCTATACATACAATTATATATCTGTCTTGTTATAATAATATGTCTTTTACACTACACCGCTTTTATATAATTCCATCTAGTTTGCAAATTAAGGGTGGCAAATTTGTTATTAATTAATTAATTTATGATCTGCTGAGTGAATCTATCTATCTATAGCATTTGGAGGCTATACGTGTATGTGTGTGTGTTCCATTTAATTAATTATGTACTGTCTGTGAACAATAGTCAAGTTGTGTTTGTGTGTCTGCTTATTGGAGTGTTACGCGTAATAATAATAAAAAATTCAATTATTTCAATCGAGCAACTTGTAACTGTCGTCAAACTTATGGTCTCTGCTCGATCATTCAGATTTATGTTTAATTCTACAGCCTAGTACCTTTTCATTTTTCCTAGCTAGATGGTTTGATTGCTCAAGTGTTTCCCCATTTACACAGACCAACGATCAATATGCAAATTGTTGTTGTCACCTGCTCTCATGTTTAGGTTGGGCGTCAATGGAGCATTATTGCCAATCGTACCTCAATTAAACTTTGAACTAGTCTTGAAACTCTACAACATTCGCCTTGTGTTGGATATAACTGTTACTCTCACTGTAATTTCTGCTCCATTACACCGTGTAATTCTGATTCCAATCTGCTTCTGTTTTATTATATATACTCTCTTCTCGCATTAACATTAAATTAAACTTCAATCTCATTCTTGATCAGTGACTTTTATGGCGGCCGTCACGTTTCAAACTGGAATATTAACTGCCTCTTGACAAAGAACTTTTGATAGAGTTTCCTTGCATATGCACATACCTGGTATAGAAAAGTGAAAGATTCCCATTTCCATAGGTCTAAGAATGCCGAGTTTGATTCACAATTAATTTATGAACTCCATTATTACGACCAAAGAGTATTAGGTAGACTTGGCAAGTTGCAGACGTTAAACAAAAAGGAGGGACAGTTCCTTAGCTTTTCTGTTTGTGGAAAGATTGAAAGAACTCGTTGGAATTTACAAAAGAGTTTGTTCAAGAAACATTCATATTGCATAAACTTTCAACCATAGTTGCTTGCATTTTAGAAAATATTAAGCTGCTTGATCTCAAGGATCATCTGCGGCGGCAGAGACAGTGACGACTGGCAACTGTGGCTCTTGTTCCTTGATATCTTCAGCTTCTTGAGTTACTTTTGATACACAATTCTGCATTTCTTTGTTCTTTCCCCACAAAAGGATGTACAATCCGATTATCACAGTAATTGATCCCAGCAGACTGTTAAGTATCAAAAGGATTATAAATACAGGCAGTATCGATCAATGTTTGTTAATTGGTACAAACAAGAAATCACCTTCCAATATGGAGTCGCTCATGCAGAAGGGGAATATCAAACATTGCTGCCATTATCTGCACAAGGGGGCTAAATGCTGCAGTAAAGACAGGACCTTTCTTCTTCACACACCACGTCAGTCCCACATAACACAAACCCGATCCCACGATTCCCTGCATAAACAGAGCTTTCATTACATATAAACGACCAATTCCAAAACGGTGCATCACGATTTAATAAAACGAGACCACTTTGCCTAGATTTCAATAAGTAGATGCAGAATTATGAGTTTGAACTGAAAACTAACAGTATCTCAACCATTTTTCCTTTTTTTGTTTGTGACCTTTCTGTTGATAATCACATACAGCAAAAACTTTTGCACAAAGATCTGATCCTACTAGTGCACCGATGGTACAATATTTTTATTTCATAAGAAGGGAATAGTAATTCTTACAGCATAGAGAACTGATATAATTTCTATCTTCCCCTTGAAACTCCATGCAGAATGGTTCCTGTTCGTTGCCAAACTCAAGATAGCCGCCTGAATGGCACCAAATAAGGTCAAAATGGCTGTGCTTGAATACTTACAGGGGTATCTCTTGCCTATATAGGACTGAATAGGAAACCATGAAGCCCACAAGAGGGTTCCCACTGTCAAAGCAATAGAACCAAGTGTCCATCTCTTAGTCGTTCTGGTAGAGTGCATTTGCATAGCATTGATTGCAGTTTGAGCCTGAGAGTGTGAATGGTCAAACAAAGGCATTCCTTTGTAAAGAGTCAGCAACATAGCACCGCCAATGCACACCAGGGTGCCAATTACTTTAGCTTTTCCACTTATGCCTTTTATGTCCACAGTCTCTAGTCTGCAGTATGATTGAACAGATAAATTTAAAATTACTAATGCAGGGACTGCACAAGAATATAATCAAGGAGATAATTACTTATTCATACCCAAATGGCAGAGCTATTACGAATGTGATCACCGGAACCATGTTGATGAAGGCACATGCAAATGTTGCAGATGTGTATTGAATTCCAAGAAGGAAGAAGTATTGAGTCAGCGATGTCCTGCAACAAAAAAGTACATCATTGGTGAGGCGTGAACAGATGAAATATTAAAAGGCTGTGTAAATATCACTATGTAACTAACCCGACAATCGCGCTGAAAAAGAGGTAACACAAGATGCGAAGTGTGAGCTTGGGTCTACTATTCCTGCAAGCAAGTTTGTAACTAAAATGTCTAAATATGAAACATTGGCAATGAGGTACAGCTGATAAAACGTTGTTTATCATAGTCATTGATTCAAGCATACAAAATAGCTAGCCGTTGAAATGCTTTCGATGCATAAAGAAGTCAGCTTACCGACTCCATCAAACAGTTATATGTGGAGGTGGAGGGGCACTTACTTGAAAAAATGAGAGTAAAAACAACTCGAAGGAGTCCCTACCTTTCCCAAAAATATCCGATTGGAGCTAACAAAATGGTAGCAACCAACAGCCGGAATGTGATAAAAACCAAATCATTCATCCCTTCTTCAAGGACCTTCTTAAGAAAAATATTCACAGTGGCAAAGCCAAACTCAACTGCTGTCATTGCAATTAAAGGTTTCCATTCATTGCAGCTCTTCATCAGAACCACTCAGTTGACGACTATCGAGATAGCAAGCAAGGCCTCTCCTATCTCTTCCTTTCTTTCTGTCTATACAATAACTGACGTTGCACAAACATCATTTTGTAAGTCTAAATAAATGGACATCAGAATAAGTGGGCACAAAGCAAGATTAAATTCTTCAAATCACATCAATGCTTTAAGCAACCAACTTTGGCAATAGTTTAATATTTATTCTCTTCTTTTTGCCTTCTTTTGATAGATACTCTCCAACAGATGGAGATTATGTGGAATCATTGCCGGGCTTGAGCATCGATGCCTGAGGTCATCCCAGAAGGTGGTTGTTGCATGATGTTGGCCCAACTTCCATTTGCATGTCCTTCTAGACATTGATTATCTGGCTTACGTTTCTCTGTGTTGTAGTCAAGCTTTTTTGATTATCAATATTACCACAAATGAGTCATGGGCAGGCCGCAGGCATCTTCCCCACTCTGCTGCACAGTACATAGCATCTAATACTTCATCTCTGAAACAAAATGAGCAGTGCCCTCATGTAATTTACAATAGGGAAAGAACAATATGTCAAATCTTAATAACAATAAAACACGGCAGACTGGATACAGAATATTGAAAGCATTAGATGCTTCCCTGATATATTGAAATCAGTATTCATAATCCATTTTTAAACCATGTGACAAAGTTTCCTAACCAATGACGTTAACTCAATAAAGCTCTCATATTCTTTCATGGCACATTCTTATCAGTGAACTTTCTATCCTGTTGTCCAAGCTAGAAAATATTCCGCTCGCTATCTTTTAACGGATTTGTTTCAGGTTAGTCACGCAAATGGCAAAACTGTTAAAGCAGGTTGGACGCAGCAAGCGTGAAGGAACACAATATATATGTAAATATTTATTGCACAGCTTTACCATTTTGCGCATTGTGATTACATATAATTAATGTGTTTATTCACGCTTGCTGGTCCTATCTGCTTTAACAGCTACTTTTGCCAAATTAGACTGCAAATTAGTTTGACCAGGAGCATACTATTAGACCAAGGACAGAAACTAGCTAGGAAATTGACCAGATTTTAACTGGCACTTCTTGCCCAAATGATTAAGCTTGTAGATGACGGCGCAACTTTAATATTAAAGACTAGTCTTAATAATTGCGATGGGAATGTTCTTGGGCATTACAAAACTTAGATATCAGGTTTCAATGAATTTGATCTTTTGGGTTACATTTATGCAACCAATTAAGAGAACCAAAAACATGAATCCATTCCATATGCCAAATAAATAATAACTTCACCGTCCCTTTTCAAAAGCCTTATGAATAGATATATATAAATATATCCGTAACTACCTTCCATGGCAGCTGACCAAGGTCCCATGCCGGTGGTTGTGTTGTATATATAGCATGAATGAGATCTAAATCAATGGTTTCTGAAAAGGCAAAAGGGTAGCAACCATTCATTCACCGAGCTACTGCTGCTGGACATCAGTTTATTGTATATGTTGATCAATTATATGCAAGAGTCGGAGGATCTACGATTTAATTTATATATAATTGTAATTAAGCATTCACCCTTAATTAGAGTTAGAGAAAAGCAGCCCTGATAGTGTATTGCCATATGCAGCCCGCAGCAGCAACTTCAACACCACTAGAAAGAAAGTGGCTGCTCCTCCATTTTGACAGCTCATTTGTAACTCCAATAATCCCTTCAATTATGTATCTCATTCGAAAACACCACTATGAAACTCTTCTTAATCGTCATTGGTTGAAGGGAAAAAAATTTGGAAAAGCTAAAGATTCCTCATTCTATGGTAAAAGTAATTTCTAACTCTTTTTTTTTTTTGGGCCAAAGCGTCTGCTGACGTTAGTTATCGTATCTGCTTCCGGACAAAAATAACATGTTAAGAACAATGTTACTTTCTTGACAGCATCCGTGTCATTGAAATTAGAAACAAAATCTTTCTATCGGTTTTCTCAGCTGATTTATTCGATCAAATTACCAAGCCTTGTATCACCTCTGGCTTGGACAAGTACATTTTGTCATCATCATCACATAGTCCACGTTGTTTGTAATTGGGTTTGGAACACCCATATGATAAGCACGGAGTTGCTATCATACAATATTGCACTGCTTAATCAGTCCCATTGCCACGACCCTCTTCCTAATCATCCAACAGAATATTATATTCTACCAAATTTGGTCGTTGCTGTCTTTGTCGGTATTCTGTAATGGTCTCAAGGAAACCATGATTATATTTAATTCCTTTTATTTATATATAACAACTGTGAAGGAGTGTAGCAAAGCATCTGATCTATATTCTGTGTGCGCGAATATTTTCCAAGGATATCTTACCACATATTACAAGTTTCTGAGAATTTTTATATTCAAGTTTATATGTTGGTAGCTAGTAAGAAATTCCAGTTAAATTTCCTGATCAGATTAAGCATGCTATATCCATGGAGTGACAACTGGCAGCACTACATCAACTTTATGACTTTAGGTTAATGATGTGTTTGTTCTTTTGTTCTTCTTTAATTTTGCAGATAATTTTTGCGTAAGTTGGGGAAAACTTAATCCCAGTTAAGTTTCGATATCAGAAAGAGATCACAATTTGTGCTGTCAGCCTTCAACAAGATGCAAGATGCAAGATGGATGTTACAAATTAATTATGCTCGATGAGCGAGAACGTTACATACGTTGAATGCATGCATGGCAAGTAAAAGACATGAAGCTTTTTTACCAACAGATAACAGAAATTGGGAGATGGTTTAATTATAACCAAACCTGGAAAGAATAATTAGCAGCTAATATTGTTGGTACAGGTTGTGAATTAAAGAAGAAAAAGAAAAATTAAAAATAAATAAAAGGACTGCTTGATCATATAAAATTTTAATTTGAATAATTAATTAATGTGAAAACTCTGGCTTTTATGAATATATATGTATATAGATGATAGATCACCCTAGCACAGCGGAGAGGACATATAGAGGAGAGGATCCCATGAGGCCGGTGTAGCAGTACTAGCAGTCCAACCCTTGTTTTCACAGTGCAAAAATTGTTGGTCGGATGAGCACACACCTTCTGCCATTGAACCATGAATCTGAGTCCAAGGCATGCTCACTGACACTGTATTCGTTTTGGCACTTTGGTAGTGATCGGAAAACGAGAAATCAACTGTTGTTGAGTCGCTAGTAAGTCCAGAAGAAACTGGCCAAGTTGATGCAGCAGTTGTAGCAACAGAGGTGGAGGTAAACAAGGGAATGTTCTCGGGACTGAGAGCACGGTTCATTTGTGTGGACCAAGATACTTCATATCCGGCCGGCGGTTCAGTAGTCGACCAAACCACGTTGGTTGTTGATGAAGTTTGGGCAGGAGGAATATTAGGATGATGCCACTGGCACTGAAGGCCAGCATGACCAGCTGCTGCAACAACTTGATGATCCATGATAAGATGGTTATCAACCTTACCCGCTGCAGCTATAGCAGCAGACCATCCTGATGAATGAATTGAATAATTATTGCTATTATTATTACCACTGACCAATAATAATCCAGCTTCCTCACGAGGAGGAGCGGCAGCAATTGATGGGAAGTTATTTGTACTAGTAGTAGCAGTATACGCAACACCGCTAGTACTACTATTAGGAGGTTGAGGTTGAGGTTGAGGTTGAGTTTGGGGTTGGGGCAGCACCCCTGCGGTCACGGTACTAGTACTGCCATCAAAATCAAATAACTTGGCCTTAAGTGCACCAAGAAGCCCATCAGCTTCGTTCCCAGAGCCACACACTTGCTCAAACGAAAAGGGCTCGATATTATTGTTAGTATTAATATCAGCCAGAAAACGATGATTGGAGTTCGACAATCGAGCGTGAGTCTGAGTCTGATCAGGCAATTCAAAATTGGTGCGAGCGTTAGCACCGCGTAATGCACGAGCGGCATCATCATAGGCTCGTGCAGCTTCCTCAGCGGTGTCAAAAGTTCCAAGCCAGAGCCTCACTTTCTGCAATGAATCTTTGATCTCAGCCACCATCTCCCCGATGGCCTCTGCCTAACTCCCACAAGTCTGTGATGTCCCCTTGACGATGATTTCTTCCTTCCCGTACATTATTTTCACCAACTGCTCCCATTACTTTTGAATTTGTTTTCTCTTATTATTGAATGAAATGAAATCATCCCACTTCTTCAGGCCCTGTTTTTCTTTTTATATTTGTGGTGGCATCCCCTTCAATTGGTATCTTCC
>JASUUG010000765.1:0-62072 GCA_030449905.1 Luvunga scandens | reverse complement strand
GCGATTTTGTATGTATGATGTGATGTATGGATGTGGTGCGGTTGGGGGTTTTCCGAAAGGAATTGGGGATGGTGGTTATCGGGTAAGAAACGTGCGCGCGCGTGACGAGCGCGTTTTACGCGGTGCGTGATGGAGTGAGGATAACCGTCCAACGTTACGCTTCCTCCGCCTCGCCGGCTGCTGCGAAGGGGCTGTACACACAGTACCAACGTTACGACACCTGTTCGTCTCCGTAAGCGCGACAGACAACTCGCTGAATTAAGATTTTTACGATTTTTTCAAGTAATTTTCCCAACTCCACAACAAATATCTACGTTTGATACCTTCAAATGCTATGGGATTTCAAATTTGCCCTTGCTATTCCAAGTTTGTTGACTTATTTTGACCTTTTTTAAAAAAAAAAATTCAGATTCTCGGAAACTATGGAAAAATGAATGAAAAATACCTAGTAAATAAAAAAATTGAATTTGAAACTCCGGTTCCTAAAAAACCCCAATATGTTTTAAGTACTATCTATACTCTATAAAATTTAAATATGTATTTTGTATAACTTATCTAATAATTAAAACTACTTATTTATTTGAGTATCCAATTGATTTTTAATATTTTACGACAAGTTAATATAAGAGAAAAAGAGAGATTTCCAATTTCTAAATAAAGAAAAATTCTACTCATAAAATCACAGGCACACAAATAATTCTACTTAGGTGTGTTGATTTGATTGATCAAATAAGAATACCTCTCTCACCCTACATTATTAGTCTACATTAATCTGTTCATAATGGAATCTTAATGCAATTGTAAACATACCACACACGTGAATTTTGTTTTAACTTTCCACCACCCATGCTTTCATCAGAACTGAATATTGACGATGATTCAAAGTAAATTAATTTTAAGTCTCGGTAATTGCGAGATGACTTTTATTTACATATTTATTTAGGATTAGACTATTTCAATTCATTAAACTACTTTTTAAATTTATTTTTCATTAAAATTTTATATTACTTGAATATCCGTTAAGTAACTTACCATTATGGACAAAATAAAATATTTTCATTTTGTAACTTAATGATAGATAAATAGAATTCAATCTAGAATGAGTGTGAAGGAAAGAACTTGATTACTCTTATTTTTTTTCAAAACGTGTAACATAAGTCTTTGTTTTAATTTGACTTAATTGCTGGAGGATACAGATATTATATGTGTGTGACTGTAGTTTCTCCTCCATATCTGTAGCCTTTAAACTCTCACATTCGTTTCTATCTATCAATGGATTTTTGTGGAACTTTCTTGAATAATTTAATGGATAATTTTTATTTTTTTTTTGAGAATGACTACGCGTACGATTGAGAAACTTTGAGCGAGGGCACTAAACTCCAATGCCCACTTAATTATTGCGATTTAATGCCCGGTTAATTATTGCGATTTGACATCGATATTTATTTGCTATGAAATTGAAAGCTTGATATATTATCTATCAATCAACTTGGACGATGGAAGTGATTTTGTGGGTGTTGTTCGTGGAAAAATAACATTGTTTAAAATTTACATGTTATAATGGGGTTGATTTTGCATAATGGGATGTGTTGAAAGCAAATTTTAACTTTGTCATTTAAGTTTGAGCAATTAGGAGCAAAGAGCGTTTTGTGGGTTCAAAGTAATTGGGTGTGAAGAGTGTTTTTCATTTAAGTTTAATAATACTAAAAGCACTAGATTTGGGCAAAAAAAAAAAAAGCACTTGATCAACATCCCTATTATACCCTTTTCTCAACAAGTTACAAAAGCCCTTTAACCGGATGAAATAGTGTATAGAGCAATGAACGGTTGGGTGTATTTAGATTCCACTCCATAGTTTCTTTCTGTTGGTTTCTCTCGATCTGGAGATAAAGTTGGACCACTTTGAGGCCTCAAGCAAGGCCCTTTTGATCAACAAAGGTAAGATGATGGATCATATTAATTTTAATTGAGGCGTGTTCGAATTTTGATGATATATTATTTGTTTTCATGATCACAGTCGTTGATGCTTATCTTGCCTAAAAGTAACAGCACCGTGACATAAGATAAAGTAATTGATGCCAATCTGACTTTAAGTTCATGATATGATAATGGTCGTGCCGTATAAGAACTCTCACAAAAATATTTATTTAGGTTCGGTTTGAAATTGAGGTGCATGCTTCTTAAATTACAATTGTAATAAAAAAATATATAACTAAAATAAAAATTAATAGTATGTAGTAAATATATTTTTTAATAATAATTTTAACAAAATCATTAGAGATGTAATAAATTTTTCATCATACAAATAAAAAATCATATCAACATAACTTTCGAATTATAACAACTAGTTTTGGTAAACACTTTAATGTTGCATTTTTTAAGCTATAGCTCCCAAATAGAGCCTTGGTGGTTTTTAAAAAATCAACTAATATTTGCCGTTCACAACGCATGTAATAACAACACGTGAATTCAGTGCACTTAGGGTTTACACGCCGTAATCATGATTGGTTCTTACACTGAGATCAAATAATGTCTTAAACTGGATTTGGTTAATTGCTAGTGCTTGTGGTTTTTTTCGGGCAGCCCCATCTCCGGAGTAAATGAGTAATGCAACATTAATATACAAGCTTCCTGAACTTGCGTTGCTTTGTAGGGTTCTTTTTCAGCTTTCACCATCCTAATCCCCAAAGACTCGGTGCTGGCATCAGAATTTTTTGAATCATTGAGTGGCGATTGTCTCTAATTGCTTCTGATTATTACCATTATCACTATAATTATCTCTTCTTTCTTTGCACGGCAACATGAAAAGATTTTCTGTCGACAACCGCTTAGTAATACCCTGGCACCATCCTTTTTAAACTCTTGTGTTAAAAAAAAAAAAAAAATAATGAGTGAATTCAGGCATAGCAAAAATACTAAAGAGACTAAAGTTGACAAAATGTACTGTTACAGTGTGTGGTGTTGAGTTAATAAATTATTCTACTTTTTTTTTTCTATAACACCGTATGGTCGGTGTTATTGTCTATTTAATCAGCATTTTGTCAGATTTTTTTTTGTCCAAATATCAATGCTCCCGGTACAAAGTGCAACACACTGAAATAGTGAAGGTATCAACGGGGCTCTTAAATGATGTCAGTGTTATACTCCTACATATAAGTTCTTAATGAATTTCCAAAAAATTAACAACCTAAATATGCATTTATGGTATAATAGTAAATATGTACACGCACCACTTATCTCTAATTTGATAGTACGTAATTATAAGCCCATCGTGTTCTCATCGATATTGTTAGTTTGCTGCTATGTATTAAATATGTAACAATTAATGATGGTAGGATCCTTGCATTTAAGTTTTAATGTTATACATCGTTTATTCATTAGTTGATAAATGTAAATCAAATTTTAATTTATTTATTATTCAACAAATAAATGTCGGATTAGTTAATTATTTAATAGAATCTCCAGCACTGCTCTATAATAAAATTATTATTTTTCCCCCTCTAAACCTAACTATAGAAACAAATGCATAACTATCGTATAAGGTGACAAAAATTTGGCGTGATCAATTATCAAAATGAAACGTAGCGCAAATAAATAGGTAATGAATGTCAAATTAGACACAATTATTAAATGGGTCAAGTATGGTCGATGCGATTTTTTTTTTCATGTTGAGTTAGGGCTAAAGTTTTTGTCTATTTATTTGATTAATGACATGATTATATTTTTTAATTCTAAATTAATTTATAGGTTTTTACCATCAAAACTTAAATATTAGACATATTTCTCTCTTTTTATTTTTTTTAGAAGGATTAACATATACATAGTATTTCATTTATAAAATTTTATAGATTTAAAACTTTAATAGTATAAATGTATAAAAAATTAGTAGACATGTATATAATATTATTTGAAAATATAATTAAAACTTCAATATTATAAATATGTAATATTTTGGTAGATGTGTGTGTAGGGGGATGGATCAACAGCCCCCTAAAAATACACATATTTTTACACTAATGTATAATCATTAAATTTAATATATATCAACAGCCAAGATTTTATAGGACTTAGCAAATCTTTGATTAAGAATTTGTTTCTCTCTTATTTATTATCTCTCATCCACCAATATTTGTTCACTTTTGTTTTTCCTCTTCATTAATTTTTTTTTAACCCTCTCAGAATCCAAATCAAAATCAAAATTACTCTCAAGATCGTGGATGCAAATGGTGATGACTAAGCCATGAGCAAACACAAGAAGCAGAAAGGGATTTATTCAATTTCAGAAAAATATTTACTCTTTCCATGTAAAATATTTACTTTTTCTCCCTCTTGATTTCTTTGTTCAATATTGAAGAAAAACGTTGAATCTGTAAGCAATCAGCCACTTAAAATAAACATGATATAAAATACTAATTTAGTGGAATAATAATATCAATTCGCGAATGATTTGATGATGGATATGTTCTTGGTGCGCAATAACATCTTATGACTAAGAAGACATTCCTAGTCGTGGAATTATACATTCAATGGGTAAACTTAGAGTCTTAGCCATGAGAAGAGAAAACAAAAAAAAAAATGCAGAAAAAACTTAGGAGAGAGAAATAATGTTTTACAAGGAATCAGATAAGGAGAGAGAAGGTGCATTAATTACTGTTACTATTACAAATTTATCTTATTAATCTTATAAAATATGTAATACATCTAATAGATATAAATTAAAGTAAAAATATGTGTAATTTTAGGATGTTGTTGATCCGCGTATATATATATATATATATATATATATAGAAAGTATCAAATATTTAATGTAAATTTTGTCAAATATATAAATATTGAGTGACACTATTGGCACCCTTCTGTATCTCCTGTGAAATCACTTTTGTTTTATATTTACAAATTTATCCTTTATATGTAAATTATATTAAAAATAAAACTTATCTAATTAAACCCACCTATGTTTTTTTAATTTTTCTTCATTATAAACTCACTAAATCTATAAAATTTGAAAAAATAATGAATTGTCATAGAATAAGAATTCGATCTAAATATAAACTAAGGTTTTGTGGGAAAGATAATTTTATGAAGTTTGTTTACTTAGGCTAAGTTTTTCTTCCATATTTGCATACACGTCTTTATAATAATAATAATAATAATAATAATAATAATAATAATAATAATAATAATAATAAATAAATAATAAAATAAAATAATAATAATAATAAATAAATAATAAAAATAAAATTACTACCTGCTAAGAAAAACAAAGAGAGATAGAAAGAAAAATAAAAAATTCACGAATGTTATGATCAAGAAGAAATTGAAAGTGATTAGAAATAGGAGAACGGTGAGAGGGAGCACTTAACAGAAACCTTTTTTTTAAAGTATTGATGCAGAGGTTTATTAAGAAAGTACAACAAATTAATGAAAGTTATTTTAAGAATTACTAAAAATATACATAGAAAATGGGTGTGAAAAGTTGATAGAGGTGTGTTAATAGTCCAACTCATAAATATTAAGTCAATTATTTGATAATCTATTTATTTTTTATGTCGGATTAGGGTCTTAATATTTTAACACAATTATTAAATAGGTTGTGTTTGAATTAATGTAAATTTGACATAATACGAAAAGGGTCGGACGACTCATTTTACCGGCGGTAATGAGCTGGTTGAGTCTCCAAAATCAGGCATAATTGATGCGCCAAATCAAAGCAGACAAAAATAATATTATAATAATGGGCAAAACTATTGCACCACTTCTATCATTAGATTGGCATTTTTTCCTCCAGATATTGAGGGGCGCCTGCTTCTCAATTGCACGAAGGAGAAAATACACGCACTCGCGTGTGTATATTTGTCCCATTCACAGCCTAGTCTTAGAAATTAAGAGGGTCTTGATATTTTAAAATAATTATTGAATAAGTCATATTTAAATTAATTTAAATTTAAAAAAAGTATGAACAGACGACTCATTTTACTTACGGTAATGAACTGGTTGAGTCTCCAAAATCAGGCATAATTGATGCGCCAAATCAAAGCAGACAAAAATAATATTATAATCATGAACAAAACTATTGCACCACTTCGATCATTAGATTTTTTCCTCCAGATATTGAGGGGCCTGCTTGTCAATTGCACGAAGGAGAAAATACACGCACTCACGTGTGTATATTTGTCCCACTGACAGCCTAGCTTCAGAAGTTTTATTGAGCATTGAAATTTTGAGCTTTAAGAGTAGTGTTTGCCTTACGAGAGAAACTTGTGTTTGTTATTATGTAGCGCTCAAAAAGTGCGAATTATTACAAACAACAATTATGAGATACATGAGCCGACCCACGCGGGTTCAACAGTAAATTCAAGTGGCTGTCTGGCGTGGCACCATACGTGGCAGTATCTGATTTGTGGGATCGTCGAAGTCCACGTGCTCGGGGTATCTACATCACGTGGTCTTGAGACCACATGGTGTTTGTGAATTGTGAAGAAGACTCTGCAAAAGTTGCAATAAAGAAAGCGTTGTCGCATCCTTATCTGTTTGTTGATTTTCTCTGCATACGTAATGGAATTGGGTATTGGGATCTCTCCCCTTTCCCACTCTTTAAAAATTCCCAACACGCTAGCTACTTAGCTAGCAGTAGCAGCAGATCTGAGATGTTGCATTGATCTGCATTTGCACCTGCACCTTGCTGTGTTGTTATCTGAGTTGACGAAGATCATCATGGTGATCAGCTTCAAAACTCGAAGCATGAAGGTGCAGCTGTAGATGCAGGCGAATGCCATTTTAGCCATTTTAACTGCTCATGACGCGCTCGTTTCTGTTGGTTCTCTCTCTATTTGTGTTACTCTCTATATGGGTTTCCAGAGACTTAATTATAGCAGCTCCTATCTGGCTAGCTAGCAAGCTGGTTCATGAACAACTTTGAAAAAACAAATTAAAGATCCATGATGAGCTTCTTATCGAGGTAACCTTACTTGTCTCTTCCACATGTACGGCGTATATGTGTGCGCACAAGTTGGATTCTTACATATGCATATATAATATGACACAGAAATGTAATTAGTGCCGAGCATCCCCCATATAATTAGGGTTCTTGAAATAAATATGAGTGTGCACAGAAATATTATTTCAGGTTTTGCTTTCTTGTAAGAACCGTAGAGGGAACCCAGCGAGATTATCGGACTCGGCTACAACTATTTTGGTGTAGGCTCCTCCTTTTTAAGCTGAATTTATATTTTCTTTCTTCAGAAGGTTGGCGAGTTTAGACTTTGATTTCCTCTATTCAAAATGATGTATAATAAAAAATGTACCAGATCCAACCCATCTTATTGTGATTTAGAATGTAATTGAATAAGTAGGTTCGATGCAATTAGCTAGGATTAAAAAAGCTTTATTCAAAAAGAAAGAAAAATAGGAATTTTAGTCAGTCAACCAATTTAGTTAAACAAATCGATGAAATTTGATATTGCAAACTAAGTCCAGTTATAAAGGATGGAAAAACCTTTGGCCATTTTTTCCTTTTAAACATAAACCTTTGGCTTGAATCTGATTCGGATTCGGTAACCTTCTTCAGCGTTCTCCTAAGCTTCAGTCTCTTTGGTTCTCTACAATCGTCGGCTCTACATATATTATTGCTTTCTGACTTCTGGGAAACCGTGTATCGTCACTCCACGCTCACTAAACTACTTCAATTCTTTAGAAGGTGCTCGCAGGCTCGCAGCTCCCTTCTTTAGAAATTGTCATTTCCATTGGAGGACTTATCTAGCAAAATTAACAAGCTTGTGAATTTTTTATTGAAAAAAATCCTTGTGAGTTATAGGGCAAAGGGATTAATCTGGTCTCTTACTCATTTTAGTTTAGGGATAGACTTAGATCAATTGAGTGCGTACATTTTCACCATGCTTTTGTAGAATTTGAGATGAAATTTCTCGAATAATCTTTACTCACTGCTCTTGACTTTCGAAATTAAGTGAATGGTAAATTCTAAACGATGATTATATATATATGCATAATACTGTATATTAGGAAGTGATGCTTGAAGATGAAATACTGATAGTGATGGCTATGAACGTTTTTGGTCAATTTACAGTTAAAATGCTTTCCACTTGGTCGTGTAAATGTAATTTTTTTTAATGTAATATTTGTTGCTTTTGACATCTATAATATAATAATTTGTTATTGTTGTTTCAATATGCTTAGGCTTATTTGGTATTAAGATTGGGCAGTTGCATTCAGAGTCCCATTTGCATTCAGAGTCCCATTGGGCCAGTTGCATTGCCACAACACAGTTGTCCTAAATGGAACTTAAGTAAACTTGAGTTATATTTTACATTAAATAGACTTGTAATCTCATTCAATTTTCACTTTTCTCTTATTGAATAAGATTTTTCTTTTAATTTTCTCTATATGATAATCTACCTTGACACTAATATTTCCGAGCGATATGGATTAAAATGATATCTAATTTTGTGTGTATAATAATAACTATCCACGTCAATTAAATTATGTCAAGAACTTAGATATGTTACAGCTGTGACTTTGCATTCGACAATATAAAGTATGTTTTGTTTTATTTCTTTTCCGCTCCCACTAATACCCACTATGTGAATATCTAAAATGACCCAGTTGTTGCTATATAGGTTTTTATATCATAAATTTACAAGTAAAACTCAAAAACAATAACAACAGAGATTAATGACTTGTTTGGTTCTAAGCAAATGTTCCAAGGTAGTGAAAATGAGAAAAGTAAGAGGGTGCTTGTCTCTATAAGGACACCATGTTTCGAATAAAGTACGTTATTTTGATAACTTTTTTAAATCTTTAATGCATCTTTTCTACATATACACAACAGATTAATAATGCATGTGTGTTTTTATACATAGATATCGTGATTCTATTGGACAGTTGTTAGTACAAGAATTGTAAAATTGATTTGCACTATTGTCTTAAAATCATTAATGAAAAACAAGAAAACACTAACAACATTTTCCTTTTTAATCACGTTGACCACCTATTTCTACCACATCAATCTTGACCACTCGTATCATGAAATTCTTTTACTTTACATTTTACTACCCATTTCTACCGTATAAGTCTTGATCCCTCATATCAGGAACTTCTTCTACTCACATTTTAAGTGTTTTACAGGTAAGAAAAATTATATACAAAGCTTTTTATTTTAAGAACGCTTTTACAAAAATAATATTTTTTACTAACCATAGATTGATAGAATCATGGTGCTCTCGTGATCTAATCTTTTCTTGAGTAATAATTAATGAATTGAAAAATAAAGATAGTTAAAATCTTCATCATACAGTACACACATTAACACTAAAAGATAGGTGACGCTGATATAAAGTCATTAAAAGATGAGGAGAAGATCTTAATTCAATTCATAAAGTCATTAGAAGATCAGGAAAAGATCCTAATTCAATTCTATAACTCTCTCACGTCAGTTACGCGATATTGTGTACTCAATTCTTTTTAGTTGCTATGGAATGTTTACTAATGTTTTCACAACTTCTCAGGAAAATAAAAATTTAGATTTACAAACGCTATTGTAAGAAAATTATTCTATGGAAATGAAGCATGAAAGTAGAGGGATACTGAAAACTTAAAAGCCAATTTAATTTAATTGAAGAATCAGAAAAGCTAACCGAGCATGATTTTTAACGTGCAACAATGATTCTGGCGCCGTTTGAACAAACGTTTAAACATGTTTTCAAATTTTCAGCTTTTTAACTGGTTGGAGGTATTGGGCTAAACCCAACAGTCAATTGGGCTAGAGTTTAGTCTAAAAACCCAAACTGAAATGCACATCGACAACTATCACAAGCCCAAGTGTTACCCAATCCAAGAGCAAGAATAACCCAACAGAAAAGGAGAAGTTGAAGACGAAGACCGACCTTAACTTTTTACTGTTGTCTGTCCAAGCATTCGCAATTGCATTCCAATACGCAAGTGTTAGTAGGACCACAAACCACATGTGCTCCAATATAACCTATCGCACACGTGTCACTCCCACAATCCATTTCTCTATAAATACCCAACTAGCCCCCCGTACCGAACCCTCTTCAGAAAACGAAACCCTCATAGCGGGATTTCAACTTTTTGTTTTGGGGCAGTGTTTGCACCTCTCCTCCCGTCTCAGGTAGCACCAAAATTTCCATACGTCTAAACCCTAGATCTCGGATCTCGATTATCGATTCTTAACCAAGGTAATTCCTCATTTGATTCACCAAATGTATCGTTGCATTTGTGTTTTTAATCGGCTATTAGCATGAAATTGAGGTCTTTATTTATTTGTTTAGTTATTTATTTTGATTTTGATTTATTGATTGGTGGTTTGTTGGTTCAGATGGTGTCGGACGCCAGCAAGAAGAAGGCTTTGCAGAAGAAGGCTGCGGCGGCGGCCAAGAGAGGAGGCAAGGCGGCGGCGGCTGCGGCGTCTTCTAAGGCCGCTGCGTTACAGAATGGAAGTGCTGCTGATAAAGCTGCTAGTGAAATGGCAGCCATGCAGATTTCGGATCGAACTTGTACGGGAGTGCTTTGCTCGCATCCTCTGTCTAGAGATATTCGCGTAAGTTTTGGGAACATGGTGATTTTGATTTTTAATTTTTTAGGGAATTGTGGATTTTGGAATATATTATTTTTTTAGATCGTGTATGCTTTATATTGATCTATTGTATTTTCTTGTGTTTATGTAATTGAGTGTATTAACAATAATTGTATGTAAAAAGAAAGTGAAAGGAAAAGGCTTGCAAGAGAAAGAGGGACAAGGTTGTAACTTTTACTTTCTGGATTACTATAATGTTATCTTGAGCACCAAAACAGGATGAATTTCATTGATTCACTTCATGAAAACTGCGACAATTTGATTTTGATTTTTTATTTTTTGGGGATTGTAGAATTTGTTATTTATTTATTTTTAATATTTTGAGTTTAATTTGTTATCTCTATCTCATTATGTTTTTGATATGTTTTATTGTATTTATGTAATTCAAAACTAAGAAATAGAATTGAAACTTACTCTTTCCATGACTAGAAAGCATCTCTAGGGTCAAAACGGGATGAATTGCACAATTTCTTTTCAATGCATTTTAGTGGTTTTTTCAGTTTGGTAATGATGTGGTGGTTCTATGTTAGAAAAGTCTATGTTCGTATGGCTTGTTATTTCTTTGAGTTTTTCACTGAATTAAGATGGGAAAATGCTTTGATTAATGGTCTTCGCTTGATGCCGCAGATAGAGTCATTATCTGTTACTTTTCATGGACATGATCTCATAGTGGATTCTGAACTGGAGCTTAACTATGGCAGGTTGGTTATTATTCCTTCTATGGTCACGTGTTGTGCTTAATCATAAAAGGCAATTGGTTCATGATTTATGTAACCTTTCAATTTGGAGTGTATGTGTAAATTTTAAACATTACTTATGCTTACAGGCGTTATGGCTTGCTTGGCTTAAATGGGTGTGGGAAATCTACCCTCTTGACTGCAATAGGGTGCCGGGAACTTCCTATTCCAGATCACATGGATATATATCACCTTACGAGGGAGATTGAAGCTTCTGACATGTCTTCATTGGAAGCTGTCATAAGTTGTGATGAGGAGAGGTTAAAATTGGAGAAAGAAGCTGAAATCTTGGGAGCACAGGTATGGCCAACTGAAAGTTCTTGTTATCTTGACTGTAGTCCCCCCTTTTTTCCAACAGCTAATGTTCTGATTTTTGTTGTCTAATCTGCAATAGGACGATGGAGGTGGAGAACAACTTGAACGTGTTTATGAGCGTTTGGAAGCCCTGGATGCATCAACTGCAGAAAAACGTGCTGCTGAAATCTTATACGGTCTTGGTTTTAACAAGACTATGCAAGCCAAGAAAACGCGTGATTTCTCTGGTGGCTGGAGAATGAGGATTGCATTGGCTCGCGCACTCTTTATTAACCCAACCATTCTGCTGCTCGATGAGCCCACAAATCATCTAGGTTAGTTTTGTTGGTGATATTGATTTTATTGAAACTAGGTAGTTGGAAAATACAAACAAAGTCTAATTATATTTGAAACAAAAACCTTCATCTGCATATTTGGTTTGATTTCTGGTGATGTGTTTGATAAATGTTTGTTGCTTGCGATTGGGGTACGTGTGGTATGAGGCAGCAAAGCAGATGCCTTAGTTTGACTTTTTGAAGCCCATTTTTCAATTATCTGGTTAATTTTATACTGCGGGTAATTGTAGAGACATAATACTAAATGTTATCTAAGAGTGAATGCTTTTGATACTGAGTTCTCTGTTCACATATTTGGTAATTTCAGTTTCAGTAGTGGGGTTTTGGTTGATGGTTATTCTGCAGTAAGATTCATGAGTTAGCCTCTATGAACCCTTGCCAATTAGTTTATAGCTCTCTGATCTAATTCTTGACTCACTATGAAAGGAACATAAAAATTGGTCTGAATACTGTTCTCCGTGAATTATAGAGATTGCAAGTTTTTCCTGTTTAGATATATTTATTTAAGATCCGATTACTTTTGATGCTGAAATGCAATTATGTAGTCATTGAATTCCTATATAAGAGAGAATTGGAGTGAATGATTTTTTTTTACCCTCCTTTCCACTTCAGATCTAGAAGCTTGTGTCTGGCTGGAAGAGACCTTGAAGAAATTTGACCGCATCTTGGTGGTGATTTCACACTCCCAGGATTTTCTGAATGGAGTTTGCACAAACATCATTCACATGCAAAACAAGAAATTGAAGTTCTATACCGGTAATTATGATCAGTATGTTCAGACTCGTTCTGAATTGGAAGAGAACCAGATGAAACAGTACAAGTGGGAGCAGGAGCAGATTGCTTCAATGAAAGAGTATATAGCCAGATTTGGTCATGGTTCAGCAAAACTAGCTCGCCAAGCACAGAGTAAAGAGAAAACACTGGCTAAGATGGAGCGAGGTGGGCTTACAGAAAAGGTGGTGAAGGACAAGGTTCTTGTCTTCCGTTTTGTTGATGTAGGGAAGCTACCCCCACCAGTACTGCAGTTTGTGGAAGTGACATTCGGCTACACACCTGACAACCTCATCTACAAGAACCTTGATTTTGGGGTGGACTTGGACTCAAGAGTAGCTTTGGTTGGACCCAACGGTGCTGGGAAGAGTACACTTCTGAAGCTGATGACAGGGGATTTGGTTCCTCTTGACGGCATGGTTCGGCGACATAATCACCTTAGAATTGCACAGTTCCATCAGCACTTGGCTGAGAAACTTGACATGGATATGTCTGCCCTCCAATATATGATTAAAGAGTACCCCGGCAATGAGGAGGAGAGGATGAGGGCAGCAATTGGGAGATTTGGGTTGACTGGTAAAGCCCAGGTGATGCCAATGAAGAATTTATCTGATGGGCAAAGGAGTCGGGTGGTTTTTGCATGGTTAGCATATAGGCAACCCCACATGCTTCTCTTGGATGAGCCAACTAATCATCTGGATATTGAGACAATCGACTCGCTTGCTGAGGCATTGAATGAGTGGGATGGGGGTATGGTTCTTGTTAGCCATGATTTCAGGCTCATAAACCAGGTAGCCCATGAAATATGGGTGTGTGAAAATCAAGCCGTTACCCGGTGGGAGGGTGACATTATGGACTTTAAGCAGCACCTGAAGGCCAAGGCTGGTCTATCTGATTGAAAGAAGATCACCGTAGGATGAATTTGAAGACAATATAATAGTACTACTATTTTTATTACACATTTGGCTTAAGATTGTAGTAGGACACAAGTGATTGCCACCACTGGACGATGTTTTCCCCAAGGTGGATTATGACGAAAGTTTTATGTATCAGCAGGAGGGACGATGGCTTATTTATTGTATGCCGCCGGTTGGTTCCATAATTATCTGCGAAGTTGTTAGGTGATATTTTTGTTTTTGGTTACATTTGCCCCCGCGTATCATATTCCTTGTTTCCTTGGCCAAGAAGATGACATATGGCTAAACATATATTTAGGTTTAGACGCGAATGTTTATGTGATATTGGACTTTATTACATGTTGTACTTGAGAGATTATAATATTTTATGGAAAGTGGAATATGCATTGTTTCGTTGGCCACCGAATTTTTTCGTCCGTATTACTATCAGGAGAGGTCTGGGTGTTGTTAGATTGAATGGCTTCTAAAGATGCTTGGAACCTAGAAAAAGCTCAGAAAGTTCACAAAAGAAAAAAACCATACAAGAACACTACTGCAAGCTCTGGGTAGGTGGCGTACAACAAGGCCCATAAAAGAAAAAAAAGGGAATTGTAACTGAATTTTCATACATGTTTAAACCCATTTTCTTAAGTCATCCTCATCAGCCTCTAAATATTATTTGGTGGTTAGTGTTCTTTTCTTCATTTGTTTTCCTAATGGGAAGTTGGATCTCTTAAATTCTAATAAAAATGGTTCTGGTTATTTGGTGTTTTGATTTTTTTCCTTTTTATTAAAATCTATAATTGAAAACCTTTCTCAATCTTGATTTATCTAATCCGTGTTGGCAATTCATTCGGTAGTACACTTCTCGCTAAAGCTTGAGAAGTTACATTATGACGTGTGACTTTGCGAGGGGTCAATTAATTTGTTTGGGTTCTTCAACAGCAGTGGTGGCACGCCAGTTATCACTTGACAAAACGTTTTTATCACTTTTTTTTTTTGGAAGTTCAATCGAAAATTTTAAAATCTACAAAGCTTTTAAAATTTCTTTTCAATTTTTGTGACTTCAATCTTTTGTCCCATATTGTTTGCTCTTATTTCCTAATTAATACAATTGGCAATCGTGAGAAAATTCTCAATCTGAGGCATGTACACATAAATTATGGCTACAGTGGCTCTAGGCTGAGTAGTGAGTATCTTTTGTGCTATCTGGAGGGACACGAGTCATCAAAAAGTGAATATTTATTTCAATTAAAAAAAAATTGTTACACACACACACATACATAGAAGAGAATTGTTACATACTTATTAAAATCTCATAAATAAGACTTTGGGATAGACTTGCTAAAATTGTACATAGATTTAGGACTAGTTTGATAATGTTGTAGTTTTTAAAATAATAGATGCTAGTTGTGATGTAGAAATAATCAATCGCTTTTGGAGAGAATCAATTAAACGTTTAGTAAAATTTATTTTTAAAATTATTGTGAACTTCAAAAAGTGGTCAGTCGTATGTGTTTTGATAAATTTTATTCTTAAACTACTATAAGAATGCAAATAATTAAAATGGACATAATATTGAATAAAATTTACTTATGCATTTATACACATGTACATATAATACTTTTTATTGTGTATATATAAAACATGTGTGGAATTCTCACTCATATGACTAGTAAACAAAGGATTTTTAATCTGATTTTTAAAATTAGATTTTGAAAAGTTACATCTTCCTTACTTTTCAAAATATATGTAAGATGGGGTAATTCTGCATTAAGCAATTTTTTTAAAAAAATTTACCGAACATTAAAATTAGTTTTTAACTTTTTAAAATGAATGAATATAATACAAATACGATACTTAGCTGTTGTGAGTGCTAGCAAGATTAATAGACACAAAATTATCTGAAGTTGTAAATGAGGTTTGAACTTTGAGTCTCAGTCTCATGATTGGGAGATAGGCATGTAATTATCAGTCATGCTTAAAACACCCATATATAATATGTTGCTTTAAAATGCTGAAATTTTTCCTACAGGTAGCTTAATTTGTCTTGAAAAGGTTGGATTTGGTCTATCTCAAAGGTGACCACCGTTTAGGCTTTCAACTTTCGTCCGTACAAAATTAAGGAGTTGTATTCTAAAGTGGGGTTATATGATATAATACTTGAGGTTGTGCTCTGCTGTTGAATTTGTGAACCATATTGTATTCCTCTATGCTTCAAATCTACGAGCACCAGATAACTTAGGTTGAAATATGTGCAACCGACACTCTCTTGAATGTTCTGATTAAATGTAACAATCATTGCGAAAGAGATGAGCATCATTGGTGACATATGAAAAGAATTAGAAACAAATTCACATCGGTACTTAATTACTGCGTTGAGCTGCCCATACCTGACTTAAAAGCATAAGTTGGGAGGTAAGAGCTCAAAAAACAGTATTTAAGTTTAATTTCTAACACTATTTTTTTTTTTTTGATAAAATCAAAGCTTATTAAGGATATGTCTATGCTTTGCGAATTGCGAGTTTTGTATGTGAGTTTATTTCTTGCTTGTTACTTTGTGAAATAATTAATTAGCAAAAATGTTCAAAGGGAAACAATGAGAGGTTAGATAGGAATAGTAAGACACGTCAAAGGAACTGAGCAGCGCATGACAATAATTTAAAGGCAGACATGAGACATGACTAGCTAAAAGTGACATTTCATGCAAGACGAAGCTCTAGGCAGCACTCACTCACATGCACTGGTCTCCCAATTAACTCTAATGTCAGGCCCTCCATGTCCTCTAGCTGCATGTGTCAATGCAACCACTACAGACCATTCGCCGATTCTTATCCCTGACCTCTCAGTTTACGTACACTCTAATAACTCTATATATACACCGACCGATCGTGCTAATTAAAAGCATGCAAGTCACATTAAAGAAAAATTAACTACAATTAATTAGTCATGGCGCCTAAGCTCAGAACAAGCAGCAAAATAATCAAGAAGAGTGGCATTGTGAAGCTCAAGATTGTTGTAGAAAAGATACACAAGAGTCTCTTAATGGGTAGGAAACCAAATTCCTACTGTGATGATTACGTGCCTCAAGATGTTAAGGAAGGGCATTTTGCTGTGATTGCTGTAGATGGTTACCAACAAAAGAGATTTGTTATCTCATTGAGTTATTTGACTCACCCTATGTTCTTAAGGCTCTTGGAGAAAGCCGCTGAAGAGTATGGATTTGATCATGAGGGCGCGTTAACAATTCCTTGCCGTCCCTCCGAGCTTGAGAGAATATTAGCGGAGAGATGGCAAGAAGGAGAGCCAGCCGGAGCCGGAGGTATGAATTGGGGTTCCTGTGAAACAATGGTGCAAAGTTATTGAAACTTCAGGTTTTAATTACGTTGTTTTCATTTTCTTCCTTGTAGTTGGTTTTGTTTCTAACACAGGTTCGACTTCTTGAAATTTTTATGTTAATTTTTAATTTACTTCCAATTAATTGAGTCTACACTTTAAAATCTCTCTGTAGTTATAATGTTAGAGTCAAACTAATTTTATTATTACGAAGAGAGTATAACTTAGGAGATGTGATTACAAAAATTATTGTTTTAACTTAGTCAAAATTAGTGCAAGTGACATAGAGGTAGATTATGCACTAAATTAGTAATTAATCAATGGATAAGCTAAAAATATTTTGGTTTCAACTAGAAGGTGTCCATGCGATTATGTACCCACAAGTTCAAAGATGTGATGGCAACCCTAAAGTTAGAAATTTTTTTATTCCATCTTAAACTTTTAATGCAACATAACATATATATATATATATATATATATATATATATATATATATATATATATAGATAACTATTACTAGGTGAAAACAAGTTCTTTAATAGAGAACTTGGAAATTATCATTTATTATAGTGTGGAGCTTATTAAAGATTATTCCTCTATAAAGTATCACTATACAGAGATTGAAATGTATATACAAACAATAAAAACAAATGGAGCAATTTCCCGCTAATTAATCATCATAATTTTGTTAATTTTTAATTAATGACTTTCGAAAACGAGCGATTTTGCTCTTTAAATATTTAAATTATCATAAGCAGCGAAGATAAAAATGCTATGACTTCTATAAATTTCGAAAGATAATGATTTTTTATTTCTCTTTTTCGCCTTAATTAGGATAAAATAACCTTTAGTATTGTATAAATGCTTGCGGACAAAAGTCCAGAATGTTATTGTTAAAATTTAGTAGGTACGTTTTTACTCTTATATGATTGGTTAAGAGATGTACATATACAGCCATCATAAATTGAACTTTGTAAAATTGGAAGAAAAACATAAACGGTGGCGGAAAATAAAACTTTTACGGTTGTTTTTTTCAACGTGGCTCAAAAGAAAATAATCTTGTGCAATAGCTGGGGATCCTTCCATGTTTTCAATTCCGCTATTGTCGTGATTCGACCATATATGCTTAATTACGAATATCAATTTCATTTAATTCTTATGTTGATATTGAAGATCTTTATTTAATTAATGTACTATATATATATATATGTAGGGTTCTCTTATTTTATTAAAAGTAATAAATTAGAATCTGCATCTTTCTTGTTTTTAGTTTTTCTTTTAGAAATTTCCTATTACTTAACGACTTACTTAATGATGACTCCCTCTCTCTCTCTCTCTATGTATATTTTTCACATGAAAAACATTCCTATTTGCTGGCCACTGCGAAAAAAATGCCTGTTTTTCTGTTTAGTTGGGATTAAGAAATTGATTACAACTACCGCTCAAAATTTCTCTCGTATATAAAAATAACCTAATTAATGTATAAACTTTGCCGAATGCCAGTCTTGTGATCTAAAAGACCACAGAAATGGTCAGTTTTGAGAGCCGTTGGGGAGTAGGAAATCCACACGTGACTTTTTAATTGTTCTTCTATTGTCTAATAATCTCCATCCTGCAATGACAAGAGAAACATTAAAGGAGCGTTGTGACATCAAGAAGGCATATATCTGATCAGGATCATATCGAAAGGAAAAAAAACAAAAGGCAACAAAATGCTGAAAGATCGTGATCAAAACATCCGATGTGGATTTTTTTTCTTTTTCTTTTTGGTGGGTCAATTCTAAGCTGTCATCAGATATTTTTCTTGGCCACGTGCCCACATTGCTCGCAAGAAAGATTGTTCTCATTTAAGTGCCCCAAAAAGGCCCATATGTAGGACGTCAAGTTGGATAGGTGGCAAATTAAATGGCTACCCCATGGGGGATCAAATTAAGCTTGACGATTGGGGAGAACAAGGAATGAAGAGATAAGGTTGTAGGGTCATGAATTTGGAGACAAGGCTTTTTGGAAACCCTACCTAACAACAGCAATCGCAATCGTGTATGAATTTGTTTTTCTATATTGTAAAATTTACTTGCGGCCTCAATTTAGGCTAGCTGGGATTTTTTTTAAAAAAAATCTGAGCACGTCTGAATTTGATTGAAACCTGAATGCATCCATACTTTTAATATTTAAATACAAATAGCATCTTATTTGTTTTTAAAATAAAAAAATAACTTAAACATAATTATTTGACATTTATCTTCGTATAAGTCAATACAAATAAAGGGATTATATTTTATAGGCTAGGAAATAAGTATATTTAATAGAAATATTTTTAAGCGATAGGATTTACTTCTCATTAAGATAAAGTCATAAAAATTTACTTTTTGTATTCAAATTTAAATATCTAGAAATCAGACATAAGTTGCAAAAAAATAAATTTAAAAAACTATTGAAATTAATAAAAATTTAGACTTTAAATATTTTTTTTAAGAAAAGCTCTTAACCTTGTATTTCAAAAAATTACTCAACATTAACTTTTCGAACAACATTTCAATAGTGGTTCGAACAGAATTTTCTAAGAGAAAATAATACAATTGTCTGATATAACCTACAATTCAAATAAATATGATATGTAAGAAGCAAAAAAAAAAAAAAGAAAATAACTGAATATATTTTAACAGAAATGTCTATACATCAATGATGTTTTAGACAACTGTTGAAAATACAAATACTTAGCTGGGTAATCTCAAAACCTAGGATTAATAAAAGAGCATTTATCTCATAAAATATGCTTCAATTGTTAGTGTGGCTATGAAAAGAGTGCTATTCCATAAATGGTCATGCATTTACGCTGGAATTACAACTAATTAAACAGTCACGCAATATCTCTTTATCTCTCTGTTGACAGCAAGACCTGCAACAACATGCACTACTATGTATGGATGAATCGAAAATGCTTTCCTCATGGCGACGGGGTATCACTTCGTGTTGTTGGCTGTCGTGGGATTATTTCTGACCCAGCAGTCAATAGCAAATGTAATTAACCTAACTTCATTTTTCTTGCTTAAATTCTGTGGAATAATTGGCAACATAGGCATGCAATGTTAATTTCAGAATGCATGCACTGAAAAGTAGTTTTAGCCACGTGGCACGTTTCTCCAACACACAGGCGCGAAACCAAGTTCGTGCGTAAGGTTGTCTCTGCCCTCAACTTGTTAAGGTAAAATGGAAAATATTTTCATAGAAACCCCTAACTTATGGTATATTTAGGCAAACCCAAAACTAAAATTCTAGTTGCGCCATGAAAGATGAGACGATCAGTACAGGGTACAGTACTTTGGGCGTAATTAAATTAAACAATGGTCGTTTGCCTTGTTGTGGCAACATGTGACGAGGGACCATGGGCCTAGTTGCTAGTTGTGAAATTATGACGCCTTTATAATGCACTATCAATGTGCTGGCATCTCAAGTCAAAGTCATACATTTTTGTATTTATGTATGCATCCTTTTATTTATTTATTTATTTATTTTGATAAATAGATGCAAGCATTAAAAAAATCGAAACTGAGATGGAAAATTGGAAATAATTGTAACGAAAATGAAGTGATGAAACAAAACAACACTTATGGCACTTTTTCGTTTCTGGAAAATAAAAATTATGGCCCCCTTTTATAAGGAGAATCCTGGAAATCATTTATTATCAACGAAATCACTGAAGACAAATTTTGCTGAGTGCATTGTCTAAACAATTACTGCCAAATTGCTATAACATTTTTCACTTTATTTATAATTAAACCACTTTTTTCATTAGATTATGAAGGCGAGGAGAAGAGGAAGAGAGAGAGAGAGAGGCTTTTAGCTCAGTCGTTAACCGACTCCTTTAGTATTAATTAGCTACTTAAACTTTTACATCAGTGGTTTCATAATATGGTAAGCAACTTGACCTACAATTATTGTTGTGTTTGAAATTTTTTATCCAGAAAAAGTAAAATAGACCTATTATATTGGATCCACATGACAAATCCAAATGAGCTTTGAATACTATTTAAGAATTGAATTATTCGCAGTCCTCCAAAATCATTTCAGAACTGCTTTTTTAATTATATTCTATTTAATGCCAAAAATTCTTTTTCAATCCTTCTCTCTCTAAAAAAAACTCAAACACTAATTTTTAAAAAACTAAAGATAATCCATATGAAAAAGTAAGAGAAAGAAGAATAACTAAATATTTTAAATTTGCGCAAATCAATTGTATAGATGAAATAAAAGAGAACAGAGAGAAGGAGAATCAAATGTTATTCAATTAGTTGTGGGTCACAACAAAAGTAGAATTGAGTTTCATTATTTTATTCTCGAGTCGAAACAGATTATTCAACTTGAGCATAGACTTTAAGTTCCTTAACTATACGAGGGTTATAATCACTTAGTAGTTCCTTAATTGTACAAAGTTTTAATCACTTAGTGGAAGACATTCAAAGCATTACAGCATATTATCTTTGAGTTTTGGTTATACATGCAGATTATAGATTGAAGAGAGAGAGAAAAAATGAATGGAGCTAAATTTATTTGTATATGTTACATTTCCTTATTTACCATGCTTTCTGTCAAATCCGACTTCAAAGTAAAATATATATGTCCATCCATGGCGAATCAACTAGACCATCACTACAATTAGGACAATTTTGTATTCTCATATCAAGTGTACCCCATAAACATAATTCTACCTTATATGACTAGATAACCATTCCATTTTGTTATACAATATTTATTATTTAATTTATAGCATGCATTTGAGTACAAATATTGAAGAAGTAACATATGGCCCCAGCCAATCATAATAAACTCGTGCAATTAATGAACAGCATGATCGTCAAACAAGGCGTGATCATGCGTGGTCCCACAAAAATAACAAGAGGTGATTGCTTCCACGGAACTCGTGCGTGACCTAATTAACTTCCCTTGCGTTTTGGACTTGTAATAAAATTTAAGGGAAGCAAGCGGGAGAAGAAGAAATGAGAAAGAAGAATATCTTAATTAAACAAGAATTAAGAGAAAGATTAATCTTGAATAATTCAACAGCTGTGCACAATAGGGTTGCAAGAACGCCATTTAACATTAACGCTAGAGCCACCATCATCTCCTTGCTCTGCCAATATTTTCTCGAGCTCACTCGGCCGGCACGGGACTGTTAGGGCACCTTCACGATCAAACCCATACTCTTCAGCCGCTTGTTCCAAGAGGCTCATAAATGTGGGGTGTGTTAAGCAATTCAAAGGGACGATAAATCTCTCTGCCTGATCATTGCCATCCATAGCTAGCACAGCAACATGCCCTTGTTTAACATCTTCAGGCACATAATTGGTTGATGAGTCTCCGATTTCCTCACATTCGTCAGCAAATAAACTTTTCTTTTTGCCCAACAAAAGACTCTTTTGAATCTTTTTAACAACAATCTTGATGCCATTGTTTTTCTTGCTACTAGTACTAAGCTTAGCCATATTGTTATGTAAAGTTTTTTTTTATTCTTGAGTAATATTTTGTTTAGTTAGCAACTCGGTTTATATATATAGCAGAGAGGAGGCATGGGGATAAGATTGGAAGTTTGATATTTAGAGAGACACGGTCAGAGTGATCGCTTTTGATTAAATGATGAGGAGACCAGCACATGTGACTGTGAACATTCCAGTTATCAATTTACCATTAAACGTCTCCTTTAGATACAGTCATATTTCACCTCAAATTATTGGCACACAGTTGGTTTACACACACACATACACACATGACTAAGTGTGAAATTGCATTATGTTTTGCACTTAGCTTTGCTTTTCCTCTTATCCAGTATGAACTTAATGAGTGGCAAATCAAGGCGCCTGGAAAAATTAAAGAAACCCACACACGCCCACACGCACATGATAAGAGGAAAAGCA
The DNA here is from genome assembly GCA_030449905.1 of Luvunga scandens. Lineage (NCBI taxonomy): Eukaryota > Viridiplantae > Streptophyta > Magnoliopsida > Sapindales > Rutaceae > Luvunga > Luvunga scandens. Next base: position 39,161 of record JASUUG010000765.1, on the reverse strand, counting down.
AAGCTAAGTGCAAAACATAATGCAAGTTCACACTTAGTGCTTGTGTTTTCTAGTAAAGTTTTGTGTACTCATTTAAGCACTTGATGCAATTATAACCATCTAATTAGCACATGGTCCATGCGACTTGCTCATACCTTATTTTTAAATGATTCTCAGCAAAGCAAAAAAAAGATTTATTTTGTTGAAAAATAAACAGAGTACACACTTAGTCAGAGGGACATAATAACCTTATTCGATTACTATTTAATTAATTAGAAAGAACACAAGAAAATTTTAAGAGAAAATTGTGATGGTCAACTTGTTATTAAGAACATCGTGATCTCATTTGGAGGATGATCCCAGCAAGCAGGTTCAACTTTTGTCGTCAAATTTTTCTGGCGTTCTTAAAGACTTAAACGGCAGTGCGCCTCTGAATGTTGCTCGCAATCAAATGAATGTATGAACAGAGTACGGAAATTGGAATGGGGTTCGTTGAGCGCCTGACGACAAATGAAATTTTGTTTTTTCTGTTTTCAGTCGGTAATGATTAGATTCTATACAATTAATTCTTCCATAATGGCAGTTTTTAATTTTTTAGTTACGCTTCTGCGATTATGGTCGATTTTGACTTCAGTAACCCATGCATTAGCTGCATGCTACCTCCAAGGCACAGGGAAAAATAATCCGAAAAGCCAAATTAAAAGGCACAAAAGTTGCAACACTATGGTAATTGCATGAAGAAGTCTGTTCATCAGCTTTTATTGATTATTATTATTATTATTATTATTATTATTATTAAACAGAGAAACACAAATATCATTTTATAATAGTACAAATAGTTGCATTATATAGAGAAAACTCTATCAAAAACTTTCTTTTGAACATTTACAATATTTAGAGAGAGATCGTCAGTTCCTTCCCACTGAAATCAATGTATATTATTTATTCCATTTTATTTTTATAATGCCCGAAGCCCCCTTATGCCATAATTTTGTACTGTTACCTATATTTTCAAATATATTTTTATTCAGATTGATTATACATTATATAAATTAAATAAAAATAAAAATATTTAAATACTAAAATAATAAATATACGTTCAAATATAAATAAAAAAATTAACAATAAGATACTTTTCTTGTACTTTTTAATCATTTTTCTTATAAAAAATATTATTTTATATGTCTCTAAGGGCATAGCCGAGTTCGTTGGTAGTGCAATCTGTTATCCCCTCGCTCGAATTCGAGTCTTGGGGAGTAAGGAGAGGGTAAAAATTGATTTGGACTTGCCCACTCCCTTTTTTTTAAAAAAAATTATTTTATATTCTCAAAAATCAAGACAAAAATCATGAAAATGGCCTATTTATCCCATTTTTCTTCCCTTAAATTTTTTTTGTTAGTACTTTTAGATAATATAAAAATAATAAAAAATAGTATATATTGATTTCAATAGCAACAACAAGACAGTAACAAGACAGTCTTATTACATTGGCAGAGGACTTTTAAGAATTAAAAACAAAAGAAAACGAAATCTTTCATAATATATAATTTTTCTTTCGTAAACTCCCCAGCCGTACATATATTATCTTGAGAATATTAAAGTCATTTAAGCTCTGCACGAGTACATCATTACATGTTCTTATCAAATCATCAACTGCTCAAATGTGATCTGAATTCAAGATATATAAATATTTTCTCGGAGACATAGCCCTCTCCTTCTTGAAGAATATTATATAATTATTTCAAGATGCTGCTGTATTGGATCATGTGTAGACGTCGCCAGGTCTACGATATGATTCATATGAATGTGTGTCGGTCTCTCTCTCTCTCTCTCTCCCTCTTGTTCTTTCTTTCTTTCTTTTTCTTTTTCTTTTTCTTCTCTTCTTTCTTTCTTTCGTTCTTCTGGGCAGGGGTGGCTAGATACCTAATTAAATTAATTATCCATGTTGAAAAGGCTGATTCAAGGTTCCCAAATTGCATTAGTCATCACCTGAAACATATACCAATGTAAGTGTTTTAAGCTCGCATGCAACCGATGAGGTGGAAGGAAAAAATGCAAAATGTTCATGACGATAGATCGGCAACAACCGACAAAACTCACATATATGTGAGATCAAATATCTGGCTGGCATTTTCAACTATCCATGTTGAAAAGGTCGAGTGGTGGTTGAACCAATGCTCTCACAAATCTATGAGGGCTTACTTCTATAATTAGTATGATTGTAAAATAAAATTATAAAAAAAATTATTTTATAATTTTTAATGCACTATGTACGTCAAATCAAATCACAATCAACTGATGCTTTCATTCCTTTGTTTGTGAGAGTTAACGGTAAGAGTATTAGTTTGAGTCTCCATGAAAACTCACCTCTACAATTATTATAATTGTAGAGTAAAATTATAAAAAAATTCTTTTCTTTTACGAAATGAAAGTGAAGTAGTGACATCTTTTATTTGCAAAAGTTATTTTTCTGTATATACACTTCATAGAGAATTTACACCGGGCGTATCTTGTAGAATTTACTTGGGCGTATCTTATGTAAAATTTAATATAATATCATAAGTCTTAATTGTAAATATCTGATTTTATCTACGGTAATAATAGTTATTATAAATCTCATGTATTTAATAATATGGTGTTTAATCAGTACATAAAAAAAATCTGGCCGGCATCAGATATTTTGGGGCAATCTTGTTTGAATATATGTGGCTATCGAAAGCAATAATTTTTTTATTGAAAATTGGACCGCTATGGGGGCAAAGATGTTGTTTGCACAAGAAACCTTCATCTTCGAGATTTTGTTTGAATTTCTCATAATTTGATTGGGTGGAGGATAGTACCCACGTTCTCTTATCCAGAAAATAATAATAAAAAATAGGTAATTAAATTCGGAGCTGTTGTTTATTCCAAGAAAATAGAAAAAAATGATATTAGTGAAGTTCAATTGTCACATCAACGTAACATATAAAATTACTCTTATTTATAATTTTGGGGAAATTTACAATATTAGCCAAAAAACTTTTACAAAATACACAAATAACCACCCAACTTTTTTTCTTTCAATATTAGCCAAACAACAAAATTTTGGACCATTCTAGCCCTCTCATTCTCACCCAATTTTTGGCAAACGGAAGCATCTCTCAACAACTTCCTCACCAATCGACGGCACCGGAGAAGAACGACGGCGTCAAGCATCAGCGGCAATCACTAGATCTCACGTCGAACAACATAAATCACGCCAACAGTAAGTCCAATAGAAGTGAAGAAATCAAAAAATCAAAGATTGAACTTCAAAACCCTAGGTACGAAATTGAATAAATGATTTATGTTGTTGTGTTGTGTGATTCCTTGTTTGGTGGATGTGTGTTGTTGATGTTTCATGTTGTTTGATGTTGTTTTGGTTGTGGTAGTTGTTGTTGTTTGATGTTGTTTTGGTGGAGGGTTGAAGGAGAGGAGAAGGAATTTGGGTGGGAGGGAGGAGAAGAGATTTTGGTGGGAGGGAGGAGGCTAGGGGTGCCGCCGCGAGGTCAAGCGACAGATCAGTGTCGCCCGGTAGCCAGCTAGCCTCTCGCAAGCAAGCCTCGCGTGGCTGGTGGCAGATCTGTCTGTCGCCCGGTAGCCGCGAAACCTCGCGCAAGGCCAGCGGTGAGGCGCCAGAGCAGTCTCGCCATGTGCTGCGCAAGGCTCGCGCAAGCCTGTGTGGTGGAGACAGACTCTGTCGCCCGACCTCGTCTTGTGAGCTTAAGCGCGACCTGCGCTTGCGCTGTAAGCGACCAGACCTTCTTTGTCGCCCGGCCTGCTGCCCTTAGCTGCTGTGAGCTTCGCAGCGGAGGCGGCGGCGGTCTGTCGCCAACCTCGTATGGCGACCCTAACTCTTGGGTCCCTCTGTTTTTTGTGCGGCCAGGCGATCCGTCGCCCCAAATTTTTAGGACGGGCGTCAGTCGCTGCAGGCAACTATGTAAAAAATTTTCAGCCGTCGCCCAAAATAATGTGCGGCGGGAGGAAATCGCTCTCTCGAACTTTTGTGCGGCGAGTGACTTTCGTGCACAAAATTTCGAAGAGAATCCGTCGCCGTTATTTTGGCGACACTGAAATTTTTTTACACCGTTGCTGTTTTTTGTCGCGGCGGACACCGTCGCCCAAAAATTTCAGGCGACAGACGGACGTCGCACAAAAACAGAAGGACTCCTCCCACCATCTAAGGTTATTTTGTGCGGCGGCCAAAAAAATAATGTACATGGTTGCTGTTTTTTGTGCGACGGGAACCCGTCGCCCAAAATTTTGGCGACGGACAGCCGTCGCACAAAATTACAGCAACTATGTTTCTACTTTTTTCCTCACACACAATAACTAAACTGAGAGAGAGAGCGCTCTCTGTCTTGCGCATACCAACACATTTATTGTGTTATCATGTTTCCACCGTGTGCAATTTGTCGTTTCAATAAATTTTGTTATGTTTTTTAGGCCATTGTTATGAATTCTAATTTGTGATCAAAATTTCATTTTGTTATAGATACATGGCGAAAAAGAGTTTTGCGGCGTAATCCGCCAGGCAGGAAGGATCCGGGCGTGATGAAGTTAGGATTTGATAATCATTTTCCGGGCGTATTACGGAGACCTCAAAATTTAACAGAGTCATCAAAGCGATCCGTAGTAAGTTAACGAAAAAAGCATTGTCATTATTCAAGAATGATGTTTTCGGGCAGTTTTTGCATTTAGAGAGTTATGCCTTCAGTGGTGTTATAATCCACAATTTATTACTTAGACAAGTGGCACATAATAAAACCGATGAGAATCAATTGTGGTTTCAAATAGGAGAGCAACTAACACGCTTATCGATTGCGGAGTGGTGTTTAGTTACGGGGCTGTCAGGTGGTAAAAACATCATACCACGTGCTCCAGAAGTGCCCCATAGGTTACTCCGGCAGTATTTTGATGGTAGATTTAAACACTTGAATCTAAGAGAATTGGATATTGCTTTTGTCAATTTGAACTTTGATGTCATGGACGACGGTGATGCCTTGAAAATCGCGTTGTATTACTTTGCCGATAGGGTGCTGAATGGTAGAAAGGATAACAGTCAGGCTGATTTCCGATTGTTGAATTACGTTGATGATGTCGAGCAGTTTCGAAGTCTTCCATGGGGTCGAATATCATGGGAAACGGTATACAACAGCATCGATAATGCATTGAACCAAAAGGCTGAGAAATTTCAGTAGAGCACGAGCGCGATCCTTCTCATAATATTGAGAAATATAATATCTACTACGGCTTATCCACGAGTCCAGGTGGGTAGGAAAAGAAATTTAAGTTCGTTTGTGTACTAATATATTCACGAAGTAATTTTATTTAACTTAGTATTTTTCATTTATTACAGGCTTGGCTTTATGAAGTTATCGAGAGGGTGCCATCAGAGTGGGCCGTCCAGACAAGGAAGAAAATTCCCGCATATTAAAATGGAAGGCATTTTCTTCACGAAAAAATAAGTTATGGGTTCGTCCATGCATATCTCAAAATGACAACACTCGTATTGTAAGTATTACATAAATAAAACAAGCAATAATATGATTAAGGACTATATCATTATTCGAACATAAAATTCTCTCTTTGCAGACGCAAGGGATCATTATACAAACCATCAAGCCAAGTACAAAGGAGATGGCAAAAGGGTATTGGAAAGTCATGTGGAGGATAGTGTGCCTTACATCCCAAGATGGGTTCTTAACGTAAGTATCCTTCAGTTCTAATTTACACGTAACATGTTTATTCAATACGAACTCCGCAGTGGTTTTTTTATATCTTTTTTGTGCGATGAACCTACAATCAATGCGACACTATTCCAAGCAGATGAAGAAGAGCCTGAGCAAAGAAGACCAACTCCTTGACGGAAATGACGATCATGAGCAAGAAGAACAACTCCCGACGGAAATGACGATCATGAGCAAAGAAGACCCACTACAAGAGCCACCGCCGCTCAAAATGACGATCGATCACATGAAAAGACTCCTCCACATGCGGCGGAGGTAACATCCTCATGCACGATAAGTAAATTTTTTTCTACTTTTTGATGATAACGTTAAACACAGTATCGTTGCATTTGTGTTTGTTGATAACAGTCAAGGCCAAAGTTCTGTGATGAGGATTTTATTACGCGGATGAACAGTATTGATCGCAACCTCTTAGAGCTTAAGTCCGCATTTGAGGCAGAGCGCAAAGAACAAAGGCGCTTTTAGAAAACTCGTCATGGGACTTTTTGGTTCAAACAAATGAGAGTACATCCCATTGGTCGCACGACGATTCCCGATTGGACGCTCGTTCGCATACGGTGAGCAACTTAATCGCCTTCTATCTTGTGATTATTTATCTTTGACGTCGACATGAGTTGACTAGGTTTATATTGACCATTTGACAGGCCCCATGACGTTGGAGTTCATATCGGGTTAGCCATCATTCTCACAGTCCTTTGACATTGTACAGCTTTTGCGGTGACCAAAGTGGTGATAGCATTCAAATTTTTACGAAGGCACCACCGGGCATAAGTCAGTTCGGGCGTCCTTATCGGCCGTCATATATGGTTAATAGTCCATACATGATTCCTCCTTTCAAAAGAGGAAGGAACGTGAATCCGCAGTCCAGAATCGAAATAAGTGAGCATGACATTGACGACAAAACAAGTGTGGATATAAATCCACTTAGAGGATTAGAGGATCCAACACATTTTCATGAGTTCAATCACTGGTTTGCCGGAGAAATCACAGTCGATCGCACAATCCAACAGTCACACGAATTTTTTCAAATTCTGTTGGGTCATGCGTCACTTGGATGGCTAGGGGATGAGGTAGGTGATGTTGGTGTTTACTTTTTCAACTTCTTTGTACTATCTGCTATTATTAACAATTGTCTTTTTTTAATCTACAGCATATCCATGAGTACTTCCGGTTAATTAGTGCAAAGCAAAGACAATACCCAAATGCCTTACCTCAACGTGTCACGCACACGGATTCCTTTTTTTGGGTAATACGAGCACAAACAACTTACAATATTTGATTACAATATTATATCTCTTAATACCTTCAATCTTTAATTTCACACTCATTCCACGTAATATATATGTATTAGGTGTTCTTGAAGCAATTATGGAACGACGGTGATTGTGATTTGAATTCATTTCAATATAGCTACAACTTCAATAGCTATATTGATGGACGGTCGGACATCATGTCCAAACGGTTCACCGACGTTGATATGGTAAGAATAAGTATATAATTTGGTTTGTTATCTCATTTTGTTAGTAATTACCTAAGGAATTTTTTTATGTTGCTGTGTTCCCTCAGGTATTTGTTCCTGTCAATTTGACTAGCGACCACTGGATAGTAGCCCGAGTGGACTTCCGGAAAAAGAATGTCTGGATTTATGATTCGTTGGCAGAGTCTCGGGATGATAAAACATATGCGCACAACTTCAGGCCATTTGAAGTTGTTTTTCCTCGCTGGTTAGAAGATGTTGGATTCTACGACATCCGACAGGAGTTACGAAGTGCCAAACAATGGAAGGTAAAAGTAGTAAAAAATGTGCCTCAACAATAGCAGCCTGAACTGGGATTGCGGAGTGTTTTTGTTGGTGTTTTACAATGTATTTAATGTTTGGGCTCAAATTTAATTTTAGTAGTAGCCATGGACAATACTTTAGGAAAAAATTGTCTTTTGACATATTTAATGGTGATATTACACTTTAGGCCATTGGCAATTAGAATTTTTGTGCACGTGGATTTTTTCTTCGGTTCAGATAATTCATATAATATAATTGTCACTAGATGCCTCGCCAGATATAATGTTGCAATAAATAAATAATAAATGCTGAAAACAAAACAATATTTATCATGATACAATTAGTTTTGATTCGACGCAACGGGATTCTTACATTTCTTGCGATTATGGCCCGTTTCATGGCACCCGTCCACATCGTACAGTTCTCCTGTTTCCATCCTCACCAACGGAGGGTATCCTGCGCTCAGGACGACGGCGACGATGGTAGTGCTTCAATTGGCGGGTTAACACTAATTCCTTCGATTTCCTCCTAAATCTCCCAATCGCCATGTCGCCAACCGGCTCGACCGTTGTCGTAAGCCTTCACTAATGAATCCTTGGTGTAAAAAGCGAAACAAAGACTTATGTAATCGACTCGACGGTTAGACAAGCAAAGAATTGCATGTGCACAAACAAGCTGATCAAGTTGGAAAACTCTACAGGAGCAAGTCTTCTCACGTATGTCAACAATCCCCTCCTTAATACCACCACCCAGAACATGAAATCGAAACTGGGACACAGGACGAACAGTCAGTCTTTCGGCCACAGTTCTCCGGTCGGAGACTATTTCGTCTGCCCATGTTGTTAGACGGGTACTCATCGATTCAGCCACATTTGTTCTATCATAAAACCATTGCTGCAGTGTTTTTCGAAAGTGATCGATAAGATGAGTGATCAGAAATTTCCGCGCTCCCTCGATGAAAGAGTTAACACTCTCCGCAATGTTTGTGGTAAGAATACTATACCTCCGACCGTCAAACTCAGACCTTGCCCAATTACATGTGCCGACATTATTCTCTAAATAGTCTGCCGCGCCCGCATGGAGCTGCCACAACCCTTCAAGTTGGTTTTTAAATTCTTCATGTCCATATGTTTTTCTTTGCGTTTATGAAAGCGCTCAAATTGATCCCATATAACTTTGGACATCTTGAATTTTGCCTTTATATTACCTTTCACATGATAAAAGCAAACTCCATGGCGGTCGCGAAATCATCAAAAATTCTTTTGATAGCAGTGCATCGATCAGATATAAACACTAAATTTGGTTTATCGCCAATCACTCCATGTAATTTCATCATAAACCATTCCCAAGCATCATTATTTTCGGCATCCATGATCCCAATGGCCAACGGATACAGTTGATTGTTTCCATCTAGGCATGTTGCCACAAACATACTTCCGCGATATTGCCCCTTCAGATGAGTGCCATCTACAGTGATCACGGGCCTGATGCACTGCATGAAACCCTTGATGGAAGATCCAAGAGAAACAAAGTAGTATAGAAAATTGTCATTTCCATCTCGTTCGAGGTGAGTAATGGTACCTTCATTTGCTTTAGTCAAAACGTATGAGTACTTAGGAAGTAAATTGTATGACTCTGAAGGATTCCCTCGTACTATTTCAAGACCAACTTCTTTTGCCCTATACGCCTGCTGATATGATAACTGGACACCGTATTCCTGTTGTATATCAGCTCTGATGTCATTCGGAGTGTATATCCGTTTTTCCTGGACAAACTTATCTGCGATGATATGACCAATAACTCGGCTCCTCACTTGACGAACACCATCCGCAATCACCTCATTACAACAAGTGTGTACATTGTCAACTCGTTTCACTAACCACGGAACATTTTGCTCACTCGAAGCTCTTGTTGCTCGGAGACGCCATTTACATGATTCCGAAGAACACTTGTACTCGAAGCGTTTCGTTGTGGAACGTGTGATCCTAAAATCAAACTTACCCTTTAAGGCAACTTTGCGCAGTTCTAGGATTAACTCATTTTTCTCAACAAACAACATTCCCACACCAATATCATCATGATTATAATTTCTAACCATATCTGGAGCAACCAAGTTCGAAGACATAACTGGAGCAAGAGTTGCGAGGTGGTCAACTATTGTCCTTCTTCTTGAACGGGCCATTGAAGGAATGGGTGGGTCTCTCATTATTTGTGGGAATATCGTTCTGATCCTCATCTTCATCATTAGTAGGAATACTGGAAGGACCGACACCCCCATCATGATCTGAATAATTAAAATGATTATATGTGGTATTATTATATAGTTCCCCACAATCATTATTTTCTTCTGTGTTGCCGATGTCATTAATAGGATCATCATTGTTGCGGAAATCATTGTTGTAGAATGGAGAGTAACGTTGCTCTGACGGCATTGTTAGTGGTAACTCCTCCTCTTCAACATCTCCTTCTGTTATGCCATTGTCATTAATGGTGTTATTGTAGTCGTGGAGTGGAGAGTAACGTTGCTGGATGGACACTGTCTGTGGTAAAACCTCTTCTTCAATATCCGGACCAGAGACGTTTCCTCTAGAAGAAGTTTCAGTGTGTACAAGTGGCTCACCATCTTCGTTCTGAACTCGAGGAGATGTGGTAACAAATATAGGGATGCATCCGTAATTGACCACATCAGAAGCCATATGTAACACAACCTTGATCATTTCGTCATTAAATATCTCCATAGGTAGTGAACATGTACGATACATTGTATTACTAGACCTCAAAGTTGTCTTCAACGTGATATTCCATTCATTACGATCTATTTGCAAAACATCATGAACTCTTGCCACAAATTGATCAAATGAACAATCTTTCTGAACTAGAAAAGCTGTATTATTGCCATTCACGTACTCCATATGCCCATCTGCCAACGTTTCCCACCAACCGTTGTAACACAATTGAAGCACAACTAAATCCATTAAACCTGAAAAATATTTAAAAAAATCAAATGTGGTTACACATTGCAAAACATGTAAAAGTGAATATACCATGCATTTTATATGGATGTCGCACAAAAAGTTATAACATATGTGTGTCACACTTAAATCGAGGTAAATTTCCTATTTAACTATAGACGAGATCGGCGAATAAGTTATGAGTTTTATTCGCCTCGTCCACAAGCTTTAAAACGATATATTATACAAAAAAATGAACACATGTAGCCAAAATTATCATGTCAAAAATGTACTCCATCGCACATCTTTGTATTTTTGTCACGGCAGCCTCATTTATGGGCGACGAGGTTGAGCGACAACCTGTCACCCAAAAATATGAACTGTCGCACATGCTTGTTTTTTGTGCGACAGGCTAGATTATGGCGACAGTGGCAGGCGACGAGCGCGCTGTCGCACAAAAATATGAGCTGTCGCCGCACATGCTGTATTTTTGTGCGACAGCTCAATTTTGGGCGACAGGCAAGGGCGACAGCGCGCGTCGACAAAAATACAAAGAACTCTCGATCGCTTATATTTATGTGCGACAGCACTGTCCGCCACTGTCGCCCATATAATCCGGTTTCGATTCTCGTCGAGTTTCAACTTTTTTCAACTTTTTTTTGATTTCTCAACTCAAATAACTCTACTTTTAACAAATTACATTACTTTATACAAAAAAATAACAACATTTACAACAAAATCTACATCAATTTGCAACCTAAAAACTAGCCTTAAAACATTAAAAATTTATTTTGTGTAAGACATAAACTAACCTCAATATCCTTTCCAATGAATGATTTTATGTTTTTTTTTTTTGGGAGTGTTGAGATCTATTGAGTGTTGAGATTTTTTTTTTGGGTGTTAATTGTATTGAAATATAATCTTGCCGTTTTGAGTTGTGCGGATGGACGGTTTGAAAATTTGATGAAATAATAAGGGTAATTTAAATCAACACCTACATTTTTTAATTATGATAAAAAAAAGTTTGAGTGGCTAACTTTGAAAAATACATAAGTTTTTTGGCTATTTTTGTCAATTTCCCATAATTTTGTTAGAGGTAATGGTAATTAATGTAATTGGCATAACAAACTCATCGATCATATTTAATATTTCTAGCTACATCTTCAAGTCCTTTTTTCGATTTTCTATTTCACTGCCTTTTCTCTCTCCTTCTCCTTCCCCCCCCCCCCCTTCTTTCTTTCCTCTCCTCACAAGCATGTTATGGTAATAGCAACATATCTACTGAAAAGAACAGACGGGAGACACCATGTCCCCTAACACATGGGTTGGAATTTGGATGAGTATAAGATTTTTTTGATAAGTATATGTAACAATCATCATGAATAAGATATATATATCTTGAAATTGTACCTAGCTTAGTTGGATTGTGGGACTTATTTCCGGTGACTCGCCTACTGAAAATAGAAAGTTAAAAACGGAGTGACGAAATTAGGCTCGTCTATAATGTAGCCGCGAGGAGGTGCAAACGTCCCTCACTCTTCACTTAAATACCCTAAATTTTTCAGTGACACCCCTCGAGTTTCGGTTTATAGAACTTTAAGATGCAATTGTAATCTCCTAAAACAAAAAAAATATCTGTGGCCGAAACTGATAGAGTGATAGTGCATTGTACTGCAATTATTCTCAATATTATTACGCAACTGAGAATATGGTTTGGAATCTTTGATGTATGCATATTTGAATGCAATTAATTACTAATTGAAAGGTGAAAGATGGTTAATTACTACAACTTCTTAGGTCTTGACGACAAAGGAAGGGGGAGCCCAGGGGCACGCTTCATAAATAGTAAATACAAAAACTGATTTTGATGCAACGGTATGTCACTCCTTGCCTGCAGGTCACAGCGCAAGTTTGATCTCGTGCACGCCTTTAAACGGTCAAAAACACGTGCATCCTCATCTCTTGTACGTTTCTGATGTTCAATCATGCATTTTACTGCGTTTCAGCAATGAAAATTGTGCTTCACCGCACGCTGATCAGCTTCTCATTTCATGAGGAATCTTTGCTGACGACCGTGAATCCACGAAGAAACGTGATATTCTAGCAAGTTTCATTTAAAAAAAAAAAAATTGCATGATTTGAACTCATTTCGTTATTGTAATAACGTCTGTCAAAAGAATTACAACTCTCGGTTATCTGTGGATTTTGAATCTCCTAGGTCTCGTAACCGCTGTGTGAGGGCTGGAAACACCTACTTTTTTTGTTATGAAACAAATTATTCCTAAACCAGTGTGTAAAAAAATAATCCTAAAGCCGAAGATACAGCAGACAGCAGGCTGTTTGGATTCTCTAATGGTTATATTTACAAAAAGTTGCACAGAGGAGCAGGAGTACCCGGATACAGAAATCTGGGACTTTTGCTATTGCTCATTCTCCATCATTCTTGAGTATGAATTGACGGTATGCTGGAAGGCACTTACAAACAGAGATGGCTGTAGAATATAAGTGGTATGAAGGCATTATCAAGTTGTGTTGTGTAAGCCTCTAACAAACTACTCACAGTTACTGCTAGAATCAGCGAGAACCAGTGCTGCAAAATTTGAATTAAAAGACATCAGCAATTGCATTATGACTAAAAAGAACAAAATGAAAAGAAACAGACAAGTCAATCAATTTACGATAAGATATGTTCCCAAATTTTAGTTTGAGATTTTCTCAACTTACAGAAACAGAAGACATACGATGTATCACTCGATTCATAAGAATGCATACTATCATGCATGTATGCAAATGATCATATACATATCTGTTTTCATACCAAAATAGAGAAAGAAAGAGAAAGAGACCTCTGTAAAAATATATCCTGTTGATGCTAAAAGGGGAAGCAAGATTGAGCAAGCTGCTAGGACTGAAGTTATGCCAGCGGCAGTACCTTCAATGGTTTTCTCTGGAAGGAACAAAAGTTACATACAAGTAAGCAAATTAACAGAGAAAGGGCCCTTATGCAGATGCACAGAGAAAGAAAGAGGATAAAAAAAAATTACTTACTGCCAGTTTTGCTCCATCTAAGGACACCATACTTGTAGCCCACTATTGATGCCTGGACATAAGCAAAAAATTAGTACTTTACAAAATACAACCATCAATACACAACTAAAATGAATGAAATGCGGATGTTACATAGAAGGAACCAGTTAAAAATATGCATATTTTCTTCACAAATCCACCATATGTATAATGAAATTAAAAATGACTTATTAACAACCATTTATCCTTCAATAACAAGTTGTATTCCCCCACCCCCCTCTCCCCCCCCCCCCCCCACCCAACAACCGCCCCCCCCCAAAAAAAATGATCATTCTTCATCCACATCCACACAGAAAACTGATTATTTTTATCTCACCAGTTCAGTCACATTTTTGTCCGCAAAAATATCCAAGTATCAAATCTTGAGTTGCAATCATCATTGAAAGAGCAGAAAAAAACATAAAGGGGCAAGGATGTCGACATTAAGCACACTCACCATTGTATCTCCAATTCCAAGGCTTAAAATTCCAGCAAAAGGAGCAAGGGGTCGATCATTGAACCCAGATGACATCCAAATTGGAAGTGCACATCCCAACAACAATGAAAAGTGGCTAAAACAGCAAACAAAATCATAAAGGATCATTAAAGCTTGTTTGCAGCAGATATGCATTATGGTGCTCTGCAAGAAAAGTAACATGCCATACCTGACAATTAGAAGATCAGAATCCCGGTGGTCGGTGAAAGCAGTCATAAACTGATGTATGAGTTGTCCCAAGGGCCAAATTCTCCATACCTGGCAACAAAGATGGTTATAAAAGATCAATCACAAAAGTAAAAAGGACTGAGAAACCAATTTAACAGTTTTCAAGCTCATCACAGTACTGAACTCAGCTTGTAAGTTGTAAGAGACTAGCATATTTGACCCAGATCTGGGTACAGGTTTGTTCAGTTGTCATACTTGCAAAGATGCAAGTACAATTCTCAGACTACAGCTTGATATCACAGGTTTCTGCCACTGTACACAGCTTGCAAGACTATGAACATTTTACATGAAAACAATTCCTCATAATGTCTTCTAAAATTTCAAAAAGTTTTACACTTTGTACCAACAACTGAGAAGTTTAGTGACTGACAAGTGGCATTAAAAAAATTTAGTCATGATATTTTTTTCACAGGATATGATAACAAAATTGTCAATTTCTATAAAACGTGAAAGTTTAAGAACTTACTCGCATAATTTCTAATACCAAGAACACAGCCAAAGCTGCCCCAAATGCTAGATGAAGAAATTTTGGCTGAAAAAGCAAACTAAAAAGTAAGTAGAATATCTAAAAACCTGAAGCCAGAAAGTACTAGCATGATATTCTACCTGAATGAAAAATAATCCTTCTCAAGTAACAAATCACCTGGAAAATAAGAGCTGGTACAAACATTAAAACGGCCAGCAGATGGTAATATTTTCGAAGAAGAATTCTCTCGATCTTACTGTTCTTTGAGATGTTGTAAAAACGTAAAACAGATGCAAATATCAGGGACACCCAGTAAATGCATAACGACAGTCTTTTCAATGGTTCCGAGAAAACAAATGTAAGTACCCTGTAAAAAATTACAGAAAGGAACGGAAAAGAAAAAAACAGTTACAAAGAAGACCAAAATTTCTGGTAAAAGAGCCGTATACCACACGACATTATACATCAACGAAATTACCAGAACTAATAAAACAGTGGAATGGTAACTTTTAAGAAATTTTACAACCAGTAACATAAATAATTGCAAGGAATGTGATAAGCTAAGAACACAGCGTGCATAGAAAATTCATTATTACTATATGCCATGCTTGAACTCATATCACTAAGAATTCATTTATGTAACAAGGATAACCATGCAAGAAATAAAAATAATAAGTTGTAGGTAATGGAGTAGCTTCTTCTCACTATATAGAAATCTGATATAAGAGAAAGGTCATTGCCTTCAATGGGAAGTTAACACAATAAACAGAAAGATCAATTTCTTCAGTAAAAGGAATTTAGGAAAGTCCATCTATTCCCAAACACCAGTCTAACTCAAAAGAAGTGATCCATTTTCTTCTCAGTAATAGGAATTTTGATAAACAAGAAAGTACAATCTCTTTTAACAAGAGAAATAGAAGCAAGACAGCACGAAGAAACTCCTGTGGAACATATTGGAATCTAGGTCCATGCATGTTTTCAGATCTATTGACATTTTCTAGCCTTAATACAAGAATTTCCTTCTGTTTTTCTGTGAAATTGCCCTTTTCTCCACCTCTGGAATCCTTAATGTCATTCCATTTTTGTGACAGTCCACCTAAGAACCCCCTCAAAACAATCAAGCTCCAAAGATAACAAAACCCTTGTATAGCAGTAACTACCAAAATAACTAATATGATGTATCCAATGCCCACAACATTCTAAAGCCACATAACAGTTAACAAAATTCTTCTATCTCTGTACAGAGCTTCAAAAATTTCCATTTCATCTTTTTCTGATTATCTTGTATCTTTAAATAATTAGGCGAATAGATTCAGGGCATGCACTGCATATATAAGATGAAGTAAAATTAGGGGACAGCAATACCATAACAATGGATGCACATGAAAATCCTGAACAATCTGCATCCAGGAGGGGATAATGACGACCAAGATAAATCCAAGGGAAGAAAAGAATAGCAATGGCGTCCATATCTCATTGCTTCGCCTTGCTTCAGAATAGCCCTTATTTAAATAACGTTCAAATAAATGGAGTGCATACTTAAGTAATAGAGGAAAAAGAAGTAGGCCAAGCACCACTCCCTGCATGAAAGAAAAGAACATTCATTATCCAGCTAAATCACAAACAGTTAACTTCATCACTTCAGTAATCATACCTGTATAATAATACTAATCTCACTTCTTCTAATTCCATATTTTATAGAAACCAATTCTGTTGAAATCAAGCTCCCCGAAACCTGTTCAAACAGTGCTATTGTCAATTACAATGTTGCTGACTTGTTCAAGAAGACTATAAACTATCCGTTGAAGAAAGACCCACCTTTGCAATGGTACATGCCAACATGTCACCAAAATAGAGAACAAGGCCCACAGTCACCAAGAGCAATTCACCTAAAGTAGTCAGAACAAGAAAAATCAATAACAAGGAAAAACAACATCTTGGTGTATGAAAATAAGTCATTAAGTCCTAGAAAAAAATGAACCCAATCTTGTTGTTAAGCACAATCTGCATTAGTCAACTAATTTCTTAGAAAATCCCTTAAGAAAATTTCTTAGAAACTCTCAAAATTTTGCTTGCATTTAGTAAAGGAAAACTCTTGCCAGTAATACTAAGCACTACTATAAAGGAATCTAACAGTAATCAAATGTGCAAATATTTTGAAACAAAGTATGTTCTCTCTCTCTCTCTCTCTCTCTCTCTCTCTCATATTTTACCAATAGGGAAAGTTAATTGTTTCCACTCTGGGAATGAAAATAAATAAATGACAAATAAGTGCTTAGAAGGAGGAGCGCGAGATGTACCAATGGAAGCACAAGATGGAAATTTATCAAGAAGTCGCTGAATTAACATCACTGCCACCAACCCATGATATAGTTCCCACACTAACTTTAACACAGTGTTAGAACCTGTAAAATAATGAGCAAAATAACAATCTCAACCATGCATATAACTCTAAGCTCTAAAACAAGAAATGAGGTTGAGAGATCTATGTGAAAGAAACTGTTAACACAAGAAGAAATGCAGCACCACCTATAAGAAAAGCTAGATACACAGAATTGCAAACTTACCGGTATGAGATATCGCAGCAAGTGAGACACAGCAAGTTACTGCATATGATGCCACACAAAATATGCTCAAAGTTGCATCCCAAACACTAAATGATCTAGCAAAGCATTTTTTGTTGGGTGTAGACAACACAACTAGGCAGAGGAAAATAAGCACGCCAAAACAGCTAGCAGATGTAGCCCAATATTGCATCGTCATGTGTTCAAGCTCTACACCATTCAAAATAATATGCAATCAAACATAAGGAAAAATATCATGATCAAGAGCATTTATTTTAAACAGAAAAGTTGCAATGAGGAAAAACAGAGAGTTTGACTTAAACAATGGAAGGAAAGTGACAGAAATGTAGCAGAGAAACGAAAGTTGGTTATGAATAGACTGTACATTGGAAGACAGTAATTCACACAGTTTTTCATCTGCATTTTAAAAAAATTAAAAAAGAAAGGCAAATGTAAGTGATTAACTGTCTTACACACACAATTTGAAGGTGACTTGGAAAATCCCATAATAAAAATGTTCAATTTCTCTTCCATACTAACAAAATTGAAGCCATATCGCATTAACTAGGGGTTTTGTTCATTAGTACTAAGCCCTAACATCACTGGATCAAATTAATTATCAAAAAGTGGCACCTTGAAGTTCAATTTGTTGCAGTGAATACGCTCTCGTAAGCTGTATCAGCTTGGATATCATTACAGTTGGCAGTGTCACTGCCCCCAGCAGTATCCCCGACGAAGCACCCGGCCTGAAAAATCAATTAAGCTCATTTCCATTCCATCTAGTTTCTCATTGACCCAATAACTACGAGAATTGCCACTAACAGCCAAGCAATTTTGACTCAACCTAATTTTCAAAATTAGGGCAAGAATGGACTTACCTGGTCTTAAAACGTGAGAGAGCAACGGAATCATCGAGGCGGATGTCGAGGAAGAGAGCAAACAATGAGAGGATAGCTAGATTGAGGCCGTGGCAAAGGAGAGACAAAGGAAGAGAATAGAGGACGCGACACACGATCAAAACGACCACACCTCTCTCGCCGTTTAGCATCGACGATGAGAGAGCCATGGTTTCAAATTTAAATAGAAAATCTTAAACCGTTTCAAAGAGAACTTTTAAACAAGATTAGATCTCCAGAGGGAGCGTGACTTTTCTTTTTATTTTTTCTTTCTTGACGCGGGAAGGGTTACAATATTACCTTATACACCGTCATACATTACACAGGAAAAGACCAGCGTTGGCCAGACAGCGCGAAGTTAGTTAAATCCCAAACCTCTGTGGGTCCCACAGTATTATAAAAACGGTCCAAGAGAATCTGTGGGTGATGACGTAAATAACCGGACAAACCCAAGACCGGTGGCGCTGCCTCAGACGCCAAGTCGTTTCACCTGAGTTAGCTTAACACGACATGTCGTTTTCTACTTTCATATCCCCAAGTTTCACAAATTTCTGGACAACTTTCGTGTGACACATGCATATGTAAAATACACACATTATATAATTTTAACGGTAGGTTTTGTGAATCTCGGATTGATAATTACTCTGATTAATTAATCCCAAAAAGAAAAATAAATAATTGACGGCTAATTGAGCAGACTAATATCATCCACGCAAGTACGAAAATGAGGGAAAGTCGATCATTTTATAAAGAGCAAACATTATTTAAGACTCCTCCGCAAATGCATAATAAGATCCTTAAAAGTCGAAAAAAAAAATCTCCAAAAAAAAAAAAAAAAAAAAAACCTCGTGTCCTCTCAACAAACATTACTACAACAACCACCCCCATGGCAGGCAACCAAACTCAAAAGCCTCATGCAATTTTCATCTCTTATCCTCTCCAAGGCCATGTCAATCCATCCGTTCAACTTGCCCTCAAGCTTGCATCTCAAGGCTTCACCATCACCTTCGTCAACACCCACTTCATCCACCAGCAGATGACCAAGGCCTCTCCCGAAATTGGCTCAGATATCTTCGCCGGGGTCCGCAAATCGGGCCTCGATATTCGTTACAGGACCTTGTCCGATGGTCTTCCCCTTGGGTTCGACCGCTCACTCAACCATGAGCAGTTCATGTCATCTTTATTGCATGTCTTCTCGGCCCATGCGGAAGATGTCGTTAGTCAAATTGTACGGTCTGAAGAAAATGTTCACTGCTTGATAGCTGACACTTACTTTGTGTGGCCATCAAAGCTTGCAAAGAAGTTTGGGTTGTATTACATCTCATTTTGGACTGAGTCTGCTTTGGTGTTCACATTATATTACCATTTGGACCTTCTCACCATCAATGGTCATTTTCAATGCATGGGTAAAGGAGACAAATGCTTAATGAAAAGTTGTTTCTTTTCTTTTTTCAAATGTGACCCAATTATTAACATTTTGTTTAATTCTCTCATCAGATTGTCGAGAGGACACCATAGATTACATTCCCGGTGTCAAAACGATTAATCCAAAGGATACGACGTCATATCTTCAAGAAACTGATGCGACATCAGCATGTCACCAAATAATTTTCAATTCATTTCAGGACACTAGGAATGCGGATTATGTTCTATGTAACACAGTGTACGAGCTTGAATCTGAAGCCGTAACAGCACTCAAGGCCAAAATTCCGTTCATTACAATGGGGCCCATATCCTTAAACAAGTTCTCTGATAGGGTTGTGGCTACGAGCCTGTGGTCCGAGTCTGATTGTAGCCAGTGGCTCGACAAGCAGCCCAAGGGTTCGGTCTTGTATGTGTCTTTTGGAAGCTATGCCCATGTCTCAAAAAGGGACCTTATTGAGATAGCCAATGGGATTTCTAAAAGCAAAGTGAGTTTCATTTGGATACTTAGGCCCGACATTGTCAGTTCTAATGATCCTAATCCTTTGCCGGAGGATTTTAAAAAAGAAGTTGCCGATCGTTCGATGATCATAACTTGGTGTTGTCAAACCTCGGTGCTGGCCCACCCGGCGATCGGAGGGTTCTTAACTCATTGCGGGTGGAATTCGGTACTCGAGGGTCTATGGTGCGGAGTTCCGCTACTGTGTTTCCCATTGTACACAGATCAATTTACTAATAGAAAATTAGCGGTTGATGATTGGAATGCGGGACTTAATCTAAGCAATGAGAAGGTAATCACAAAAGAGGAAGTTTCAAAAAATGTGCACCTTTTGATGGGTGAAAAATCAGGAGCTAAATACAGAAATGCAGCTAATCAAGTGAAAAAGGCTATGGAATATGCGCTGCGGCCCAATGGATCATCAGAGAAAAATATGGACGAATTCATCAAAGACCTTAAGGTCAAGATCCAATCAAAATGTGACAAGTGAAAGATAATTTGGCCCACCAGCCATTTGGCTATCAAATCACACACATATCTTGTATAGTGTTTATATGATACATTTGTCAATTCCTACTGTTAGATTCTACGAAGTTAGAATTCTAATGTGCAAGTAATAATTTCCCTTTTGGTGTTCTTTATAGGAATTGATTGTAATGTGGTGTACAGTTTTCCCAGAAAATTAGGTCCTCTCATAATGTATTTTTTCTGCTTATCACAACGTACATTCAAAATCTATGCTTTCCTTATTATTTCAATTATCAATCACAAACCAACCGCACCAATGAGGAAAAGAAATATATGCATTTATTATAACAGCTGTTAGAAACTGAACACTTTTCTGGGCAAAAGCAGCTTAAAAACTATGCAAATTCTATATTTCATTGCAGGCATATATAGTACTGATATTGAATTGCATATCAGAACCAATGCTGAAGAAATTGTACAATTTGAACAGCCATCAGAGATTGACAGTACTACTTTCATTCATCTGGGGTTGTTTGTATCATGATTGCACTTGACAAGTTTATGTCCGAATGTATTTTTCTTTACACGAAGATACAGCAAAACGAACAAGAGAAGTCGATATCCAATAGCCATTAGAAACAGCACCAGTAAATTCCCCCACTTGGAATTACTGTTAGATGAAATGTCATATGCACTTTGGAGAGCCTGATAGCCAGAAATAGTCCTGACCTGCCCGACAGGGAAGGTAGTCCCAAGGTATTCATTCTCCAGGAGTCCCTGTGCCACGAAAATAGACGGAAAATTTTAAAGATCCTGTAATACAACAACTCAGACGGGGCTTTCAAGGATTTCACCAAAAGGCCAAATAGAAATGTAAATATGACTTTCTGAAAATTGTTGTTGCCCAAGAGCCAAGAGGTCCATGATTGCAAGCAATGGTTATTCTAACATACAAATAAAGAAGCCAGCCAACAAATATAGTTTCATATGTGGAGTTCGATAAAACTATATACTAATGTACATGCCTGTATAGAGTAAGTGTGGAAAGCAATGTAGGATATTGGATAAGTCCACACTGGTCCAGGCAGAGCATTGCGGATTCTGAAATAGCCAGCAGATAGCATCATTACTACCTGAAATAACATACATGTTGACCATTAGATTCACAAAGGCCGGGTCATCAATCGAGGCAGATAACACTGAAACATTGATTACATTTCAAAATTCAGAATTTTAACATCAATATCTGGAATCAACACAGATTGTAACTATTACTGTGCTAGTTGTTACAACACTGATCAAAATATTGGCTTTGCGGTATAACTGGAATGGTCTCAAAATGATTAAGCAGCCTTCAGGAACCTGCCTCTTTTAAATAAGGAATGCTTGTCTGAATTTTAGCTCGATATCAGCAACAAATTGTTTTATGGGGAGGATAACTTACATGTGTTGATATAAGAGTCAAGATGCTCCAGTAAACATCTTTCCAAATGGAAACTACAACCAGCATCAATCCTTCATTTACTAACAGGCACATGAAGAAATTCAGTACAAAGTACATCAACAAGCTGAATTCGTCTCGCAGTCCAACAAGGAAATAGAAGACAAGACTCGATGATATGGAGATGAGAAACAGGAATGGGATACTGGAGAGAAGTTGCCCAAGTAAGAATACTAGAGCTCCTGAATGCATGTTAGATTCCTCACTGGCATATATCTGCAAAATAGGATAAAAATTTTAGATCATAAGACAAAATTTAACTGATCATCTCCGAACTCAAAAGGAAAAAGGTGAACGTTCTGAAGTAATCAATAAATATAGTAGTACCACTTAACCATACCGCTTAATGCATATTAGTTGATTAAAAAATAAAAAGAGAGAAGATAAAGCATAATACAAATCACAAAAAAAAACTTTAAATAGACCAGCTCCAATTTTAAACACGAAAAATAAATATTGAGCATGTTTTACACATTGCCAAAATTAGAGCCTTGCAATGTTGGAGCAATTTAGGACTAAAACATTCAAAATCTCACCTAAATGGCAATTAAAACCACAACCATGAAACACGGATCACTCAAGTTACCAGATATAGAATTGTAAAAGCATATTTATTAGCAGTAATTCATACATAACAAATCCATTCTAACATTTGGGACTAAGCCCAAAACCAACTTTCATATTCGTTATGAATTTGGATGCATAAATAGAGCCACAGCAGTTTAGTAAAATGTGAATTACGCCAGTAAGAACTCAGCGCACATGAACTGTATAAACTGTATATTAACAATTCTTTTACCTCCATGGAATCCGCATCAAAGAACCTATAACAACTTACCTTAATTTCTTTCATAAGTGAAGGTACTCCAGCGATATTCAAAAGTGAATTAAATGATACAAATACAAATATTGCTGCAACTCTCGTCTGCAAAATATAAGACAGAGATGAGATACTGACTTGTGCATCATTATATAGCAGAAGCATATAAATGAAGAAATTTCAAGAACATATTCAACAGGATGAAAATAGGCATCTCTGCTAAATTTTATATGGAAATTCACCATTATGGAAGGAAACCAAACAACAGAATTCATGAAGAGAACTGCAAGAACATAATTCTGGCTCCTAAATGGATACAAGTTACAACAATCTTGAGTTGGGCTGAACACAGTAACCCCCAAAACCTTCATGCAAGAAAGTGCCTCGGGTGTCTGATTCCTGTTGGCTATTTAGGTTGCAAGTGGAATCAGACAGCAAAATGCTAGTGAACAGAAGAAACTATTTCCTGCTAGGCATGCAAGTAAAAGATTTTCAAGAAACATCCAAGGCCATGCATCAGATGGCTTTATTTTCAGATTAATGTTTGAGAATCATTTATCACAAAGCTTCACTATATGCTACAATATATGTGGCCACAAGCTTGCCAATCATTACAAAAACCGTTCCAAGAAGACATCTGTGTTAATTACAAAGTTGTATGCATGAATATAGCATCAACCTTAGCCTAGGTTTTCAAATCAATTAGTAATCAAATACATCCCAAAATTGACTTCAATATGAAAGTGAACCATGATGGTAAGACCTCCCAACCAGTGGAAATAAAACAAAATTTGCATGCTGAGCAAAACCATTGGTACATTTGGAAACAATATCAAGGAGTTGAAAACCTAGGCTATGATGGTTTTGCTCAGCATGTCTGAAAGTTGAAAACCTACTCCTTACCATGTCTCTTAATGGAAACGGAGTACATGCATTGCACTTACAAATGGATTAACAAAACCAGTAGGATCAATCAGAAAAAGCAACCACCATGGAAAATTTAAAGACCAAAATTCATGCAAAAAAGCTCTTCCATCTTTCAACAATCATTCTCCAATATTGCTAACAAAAATCATCTTAAGAAACTCACCACAACTGAAGACAAGGAATGCCCTAAGCCAGAAAACACGGTACCAACACAGAGCGTGAGAATCATGCAAAGAATAAGACGAAGCCAGTAATATTTCCATTCCCTTGACATAATTAACAGTGTCCTCCATGTCAGTACTGCAATTCTTGTGGCACTGCTAGCCTTTCCCTTGCTTTTCAGAAATGGACCTTCCTGTAGAAAGAGATAAGTGAAACAATACCATAGAAACTTAATATAAAGATCCTGAACCAGAAGAGAACAGAAAGTATTGGGGAGAGGATGAGAGAAATGAAAGAAGAGAAAGACTGAGCTTGGGGCTTCTACATCTAATTCGGTCCCTGTGAAATTACATCAAGGGATATTCATAGAGGGTGGATCAAATCCAAAAGGAAAACCAAATCAAACAAGTCATATTGCATACAACAAAGTTGCTGAAATAAAATGACAAATAATATCCCAAAAACAAAAGATTGACGCATAGGTTTTATGCTTTATTTCGAACATAACAATCTTCATTTATGCCTACTTCAAACATAACAATCTTCATCAGAACTACTAGGCCGAGAGAAAAGCTCATGGAAACAGAATTTGCATGCATCCATGGGACAAGAAATTGTCATTTGGTCAATCAGATAATAGTGACAATAATAACAGGAAACCTACCTTTTCAGTAAGCTTCAGTATCATAGTTTCAACAGCAGCAGCATCAGCTGAGGATTGATAAGTTGCCTCAAGAGTGCGTATAGCAACTGCAGTATCCATATTCACTGATGAAAAATCACCATGGTCATCCTGTCACAAAATTTTGAGACCATATTGTAAATGCTGAAACACAGTAGCAAAGCAAAGGTGATGGCAACATATAGTTTAAATCCGTAACAGACATCTGAAATAATAGCATCAACTGATTAATGACCAAAATAGGAAACATATGAGCATCATTAAACACCTTAATTAAGCATTATAACAGATGACAATTTTAGACATCTGCTGCACTGTTATCTGAAATGAGCTATGTTTTCTAATTGCATACTTATCTCCAATTTAGTCCATGACAACAATACAACTGCAACTTAGTTTGAACTACCTGCCAACTTTTGCACATTGCTATGATCCTGTCAAAATCTGTATTTATTGCACGTAGAAAGTGATCGGAAGGACTTTGCATAATTGGGCAAGGAAATCCAGCATTTGAGAAATGCTTCATCAACAAAAGGAGTGTAATCAGTAACAACATAAAAGGGAACTTTGGTAGATCCGAAAACAAAATAAGAGAAAAGAAATCAATACATCATATCTATATAATTGGATTTTAGACTTCTATTTTGCTCTCCATGTTATAGAAACAAAAATGATAACATAATCCAAGCATTCATATTACATTTCATATCTAAAAAGGATACGTAAATTATGAATTCACTAATTTTAGAAGTTCAAAACCATTAAATGAAAGTGTAAAGAATCAGAACCACAGAGTTTGCTTATTTGCTACCTGCAGGCAAGCCAATGTTTCCCCAAAAAATAGGGTGTTTCCATTTGAAAGAAGACATATCCGATCAAATAGGCCAAATACTTCAGTGCTGCTCTGATTAATAGTAAAAAGAAGAGTGCATCCTGTGCTTGCATGTTTCTTCAGAGTAACCATCATCAGAAGGGCAGAGACACTGAATAAAATAAAATTTTAACATTAGCTCATGGCAACGAAGCAACAGTTGTCAACAGAAAGGAACAAACAAGTACAAATATGCCCATATGTCCAACAGAAAGTAACGAATTGATTCAAACATGCATGGATTCAGCAATCAGATCGCTATACGGTTGGATCAAAATAGTAAATGGTGAAATGTGGCTTTGGTAACCACATATATCTAAGGTAATCGCATAAATCAAACAGATTAGAACACAATTTTCTGCCAAGAAACATTCTTGATTTTGGTAACCATGTGGTACATTCTCAGTTTGTTCCATACTCTAAATGTTCCAACAAAGATGCAGGATGCTGATAATAAACCTAAGAGAAAACTCAATTAAATCGCAATCAAAACTACAGCAAAGTACACAAAAACCTGTCAAGATGATAAAGAGGCTCATCTATAAATAAGACATGCGGTCTCATCACAAGCTCTCGTGCAATGCGAACACGCCTTCTCTCCCCACGAGGAAGGCCCTTCATGTAACAGTGGCCACCTATCAGCTTGTTTGCATAATCACTTAAGGACATGGCATGGATAGCATCCTCTACCACATTTTTCCTCTGACAGAAGAAACCAGGAAGTTGAAGCAGTGCTGAGTAGTAAAGGTACTCTCGAACAGTGAGTGATCCAATTAGAGTGGTTTCCCTCTCAACGAATCCCTGCATTTTTGGGGGGAATTATAACATGTCAAGACCCAACAGACTGCAATATCTACAAAACATCACTGTTGGGAACCCTAACATACTGTCCAGCTTAAATTAACCTGGCACCCAAAATGACACAAATAAACTTAAAATGAAAGCACATAAACATTAAGAAAAAAAAATCCACAGTGAAGGTGAACAAGAGTTTTTTAGGAAAAGGATGTAAACATGCTCAAGCTAAAGCAAATACGAAGGTGTCATATGCAACCAGTAAGAGGAAAAAAAAATTAGGTAATAGTTGGAAGAGATATCTAAAGTATAGCACATGCAGCCATTTGCATTTAAATAAAATAAAAAAAAAGAAACTCAACAGCAAGTATTGTCACATGGAACTCACATATGACCCATAGGGCATCTCTGATTTAGCCCCATTGACAAATACTTCACCATACATTCTGGCAGAATGAGGTAATCTTCCTGAAGTTAAGAGAAAAAAGCATTTTAGCCCAACACATACAAAAAGAAGAACACAGATGTTTTAAAATAAATAAACAAGGACTTGAATGCTCAGAAATCAATCATGCTTAAATACCTGCAATAGCCCTTAGTAGAGTGGATTTCCCTGATTTGGCAGGACCCATGATCACAGTCATTGTGCCTGGCAATGCATAGCCATTTGAACTCTTCACAACCTTATCAGAATACTTTCTCTTCCCTTTTATAGTAACAGTCAAATCTTTCCATACAACGAGAAGCTCCTGCAATCTTCCTTGCAACAATTGCACCCTCTGGTAATGGAGGGGATGGTAAGGAACCACTGTTAAGCTTTGACAGAGATGGGGAAGCTGGTGTGGTTGCAGCATTAATAGAGTCGCCTCCTTCATCCACTCTAACTTCAATATCTGTGTCTTCCCACTCTGGTGAATCCTCAAAAGAGATTGGTTGCCTTAGAGAACCCGGTTTCCGCAAGTAGAAAAAGTTACTTGAAGGAACTCTACTTGCAGGACTACTCGCTGATGATGATGAAGACCTATAGTTATCTGATTGAGACTGTATTTCTTCCATTTCAGCTATACTTATTTCCAAAACCTCAAGTTGCAGATATAATATGAGCACGAAACTTTTTGTTACTGAACTTAAATGCTACATTATCCAATCAACCCGATAATTGCAGATATGGAAGTTCAGTTATGAACCACATAAGTATAGCTTATTATTTGAATACCAAATGGGTAGTTACAATCCCCTAGTACACCACTCCGTCATCATTGAAACAACCAGCCTGCAACAATGTTTTGAAGGAAGAAATTAATATTATATTTAGATAGGAAAAGTCCATGTAACCAGTGTATACATCAAACTTTTTCAATATAAAGACTTTCTAATTTATTGCTGAGAATCAGAAGTAAGCGACAAGCAAAGCAGATACTAAGTGCACATATGGAGTCACTTATTATCTGAATACTAGAAAACAAAAAAGAATAACCATTTTAGAAACGAAATCTATATAAAAACCATAAAGAAAGAAGAAAGGGAAAATTTTGGAACTACACCTATAAAAGCTGTGCATTAATAATTTATCACACACTAAATAAGTATCATCAATACTCAGGGTATCAAAAAAAAAGAAGAAGAATCAATAGATATCACCTCATTTCTAGTATACATTATCATCAAGAAAAAAAAACCAATACAAAACATTCTGTCTCACAAAAAAATTTTATGACTAAATCCCAGAATGTAACCGTTATGAATACAACACCAATCAGTTACTTGAGATTAACAATTCCTCAGGAAGAACAACGGAAACAGGAAACATAAAGGTTGAAACTCTTTTCATCTTTGCTTGTCTTTTAAGCCCAGTTCATCTCATTCTTTAACAAAAATTATCCATTTACCACCCTGACAAAAGTTAAAACACTCATTAAACTATTAGGCTGAAAATGCATACAATGATTAAGAAAAATCAAACCTTTAAACCAAACAGACAATCTTAACTCAAACAATAATGAATATACCTCTTCAGCTCAGCTAAGCTGAATCCTTTTCCATATAAGATAAACCTATAAATAACAAGCTCAACACTTTGAAATCTCTTTGCTTTTCGTTTGTTTTCCTTTCTCAGCAACCAAACAGATAACAAAAGAGCTTACAACTTAACCAAACACACTTCAAGAAAGAAGTTCAGAGAATATATAAAAGACAAACCTGGATCTGGGTTTTGGGTTTTGTTTCTGCAGAGGAAGACAGTGAGTGAATGTGAAAAGCGAGTGAAGTGAGTGAAGTGGTAACATTGGATAACGGGTAATAACTTTTAGGTCCCTATTCTTTATAATTTTCTTTTTAAACAAACATCTTGCCCTTGGTTATCAAATAGATCCTAACTTCTTGCCTGACTAAAACAACAATATTTACCATAATCTTATATATGCATCTTTATTCTCACTACTATTTACAAGACATGCTTACCATTATTCAATGACATAAAAAATATTATTTTAAAATTTCTTAAACTAAGCATCTTTAATGTTATTATAATACTAGTTACCATTAAATTATTACTTAAATATTGTGACTGCTCTCATTCTATTTACATAGTTAAATCATTAAAATATCTTTTACGGTCATTTATTAAGTTACAAGATCTTATAATGTGTTAGTCAAATTTCAGGATTATAAAAGTATTTGTTATTTTATTTGGAGCAAATGCACTTACTCGACACAAGCACAAACGTTACGACCGCAGTTGATAAAAATAGAAATAAAACAAAGGACTCTGATGTTATTACTCCAATGTAATAATGCAACGCAATGGATGATTTGACCCGCTTTTACCGGATTTTGTATTTTTGTTTTGTTGTCTCAACTCTCAAGCTTTGCTTTGCATCTCTTCTAAGCCCACTTTATCTTTTTTTCTCCTCTCTCTTTTTTCACTTTCTTTTTTGTCTTTTCCTTTAAAATATATTCACTTGCTTTAATTCTTAATCAAATCCTGATTAGACCCATTTTAATGATGTTTCTTGCCAACTCAGTGTTACAAGAGGGGCCAAATATGGCTTCAAAGGTTCCTTCTGCTTTCTTTTCTTAAGCAGACCACTTGAATGCTTTGATTAATGATTGTACTTTTAATCATTAATTGGATTTTAATCTATAATTGCACATGTTCCTCCTTAGTCCTTATCGAAAATAATATAATACAATTGCCAAAGTATTTATTATTTTTGAAAGAAAAATATATAAAATTATTGCATTTTGAGTAGCTTAGTGATTCATGGCTGGAATTACGACGATTTGCATTTTAGCCTGCCCCCCCTTTTCATCACAGACAGTGATTGCATTATTGACTAGAGACCATGAAAACGCGTGGGGTCATTTTTTAAACAATGAATAAATATATAGCCTAATGTATGAGCATGTGAATATTGTCACTTGGTCATAATTACGGATACAAATCAATAATATAGCCTAATACATGAGTGTGTGCAACGCAAACGAATAATAATTTGCAATTATGACCGTAATTGATTGGAAATCGTTCGTGTTACTTCAATTGTCTTTCAAGTAAGGAGATGTGCGGCATGTCATGTTGTGTTGAAATTCAATTGCGATATGATTGAGACAGCAGCCGTTAATGATGAGGGATTTAATAATAAATTCGGGCCACTTTCATTTCATGACGAACAACTAATTCGATTAATTTGATCATCCATTAGATCTAACAAAAGTAAATCCAAATGGCCGAGAGGCTGTGGTTTAACGTTAGAGTTTAATTTGGTGCCCATATATTTTATTATCTACAATTTTTTTTTAAATATTAGGATAATCTTTGCTTAAATTCGTATTACATTTTTAAGATGATGAACCTATTACAGTAAGAATATTGTTATTTTATATTCTTATTTCATCCTAAATTTTAACTCAAGTACACTTAATAGCTCCCCAGTTGTAAGAAACCCCTTAACTTGAATTTTTTTTTTTTTTAACTAAATCGTTAGATTTAAAGAAAGTAAATCTAATGATTGATATTTGCAAATATAAATAAAAAATTTGGGCCAGACTATTCGTACGGTGCACCATTTTAAATGCTTATATTTTAATAAGATTTTCAACTATGCAAATATTTATAATACTATTTTAACAAAAGTATTTGAACACACTAAAGTATTCATTATACCAATTTATAGTTAATACCCACTACTAAAATATGAAAATTAAATTTATACTCTATGAGTGTATAAATCTATTCAAATACTAAAAATATCCTCATAAAATTCTTTATATATAAATATGTATGTATGTATGTATGTGTTCATATATTTTCTTTTATAGGTTGAGAAGTGGACAAAGTTAAAATCAATTTTTTGATCCTCCTACTCATGTAGGATTCGAACTCGAATGATTAGATAAATAAAACTACTTAAAAACCACTCAGTCGAATCTTATGGAGCTTAAAAAAAATCTTATGTTAACCATAATTTTCCAAATGAACTCATAAGAATTGTTTACAGACACCAATAATTAAGAATAGGAAAATGAAGTTGTAGTAAATGATCAATTGAACAAACTTGATTTGTGTAATTAGTTTAGCCATATTCACAATTAAAACAAACATTGATTCAAATGTGGAATAAGCATGGCACGAAGTAAAAATCTGCTTAAATTATATAGTAATTAAAAATGTTTTAGGATTTAAGAAAGAAGGTTTCTCTTAGAGGGGAAAAATATTTACAAACCCTACCTTAATACGATTCATCCCCAATAACTTAAATTACAAAATAAAAATAGAAAGCCAAAAAGAAAAAGAAAATCATTATATATAGATTGTACGTGATAAAAAAATGTTTAATAAGTGATGTGTAATGGCAATTTATTTTAATAAAGTGTAGGTGTAACCTCCGATTGCAATTAGCCTTGAGTCTTGTTTTGCAAATAGATTTTTGGACAAAAGATAATAAAATATTTAACAAAAAATCCCTAATTTCTATGGAGGAAAGAAAAATAGTTGATAAGAAAACGAACAAGATAATAAAAGAAGAGAGAGATTGTTTAATTTGGTTATAAAAAAAAGGGGGTTTTTGAAAGGTCATGGACATAAACATAAAATCATTCTAATATTTACAGATAAATTCATAAATTAGAAGGATTGTAAGGTAAAAATGAAATTTGCCAATCGATATCTCCTTTGTTTTTCTCGCCGATCCATTAGATTCGGATTATTGGTCACTTTTTAATCATTTAAGTGATTTGATTAATTGAATTGGATGTATATATTGAATAATTGACCAATTAAATTAGTTGATGGATTTTCTTTTACAACCATATTCATTTTAGTTATATATATATATAAATGTTATTTTTTTTTAATAAGAAAGCTTCTTATCAAACATTCAACTTAGTGAACAAATATAATAGGTGGTTTGGAAAGTTATCCACCCAAAAAATGGATTCCAATTGATTACTAATGCAAAGTTAGTCTATCTACATTGTGAGAGTATATTGAATTATTAAGATATGTTGCCGCCTTCCATTACAAGATTAGAGACGGTAAAAAGACCCAATTCAAATTTAGGCTGATTAATCTAATTTTGAATTTTTCAAGTTTGACCTAAAATTAAAAGGCATGGATTAGGTTCAGACTCAAATATTAGAGCCAATTAAATTGGGAATCATATTCCCTCGGACCTACATATTCTCGACTTGATCAAACCTTAAAACTACAAAAAAAAACACATTATTTTGTTTATATTTATTTTATTATTTATATAATTAAATATTTTGACCTAAATTTAAGGGTTATAGATTGGGTTTAAACCGAAATGTTAGAGCCTAATTAAATAAGAGTCATGGTCCGAGCCCTACATGCCTTAACCTAATCTAATCTTAAAACTTACAAAAAAAACACATGATTTTGTTTATGTTTATTTTATTATTTATATAATTTATGATTAAGACCTTGAGTAATTTTTATCTTTATGTTATTTTAAACAAGTTCAAACGCTTTTTTATTTTAATATATAGGGAGGTTATGTCTTTTTTTAATTTAAATTACTTAAATATAAAAAAAAATCTTTTAAAAAAATTATGGTTAGGCTCGGACAAAGTCTGATCAGATCCTAAATTGAGCCCAACTCAAAATTCAAATAACTAAACTTTTTTTCAGGCTTGAGCCTTTTATTTCAATGGCTAAGCTCGAGCCTGACCGAACTCATTGTCATCCCCATACAAGATAAGTTTTTGTACTTTTTTTCCCTCAAAACTAGGTCTACAATCTCCTAGGAATCAATTCTATCACCAAAGGCCAACACCACGTCCCTTCCGCCATTGCATAGCTGCTACTATCACTATTCCTCCTAAATCTCTAATGACAGCACCAAAACCAACTATTTTCTGCTCAACCACGACCGGTGCATCCAGATTTACCTTGAAGGAACTTGTTGGTGGGGTCTCCAATTGGTATTGGCAGTAGATGTTTCCCTTAAAGATAATTGCAACTGTGGCAACTGAATCTTTTTTTAAGAATGCACAATTCCATATGCTTTAGCAGCTGATAATTTGAAATCTTTCTTAGTTTTTTCAAAGATGAGAGGATTCTTTGTACGCCAAATAACCCAACAAATAGCAATTATGAGCTTCATATCTCACTTGCTTTTGCTCTCCACCTTTTCCATGATCGGCAAAAAAATCAAGGTCAGCCCCACCCTCCACATGAGCATCGAGACAAAGAATTAAGGAAGAAAAAAAAGGCATGGCCATCCTTCTATTTTTAAAAATTAAATTTATAAATTAAAATATAAAAAAATAGAAAAAGGAGAAAACTTAAAATCCAATTGATTAATTTAACTTTATGATTGAAAAAAATTTAAAAAATTATAATACAGAACTTTCTCTAAACCCAATTAAATTAAGCCAGTTGTTTGTATAGGAGAATCAGTGGTAAAAAATTAAATGTATAAATTTTATTTATTAATTTTCTTTTTTATTATTTTATTTTCAAATAATTATTTTCTTTAACTCATTATTCATTATAACAACTTCAGACATTATTAACTCATTATAAGATACCATATAATGCACGTGACATATTCACACGTAAAAAAAAATAGGCACCAACAAATACGAACATCCATCGTTAACACAAATACTCCTACCACAACTATATCAGGAGATTAAATTAAACTCAAAACTTTGATTATTCTCTTGTTTTTAAGTTTAATGGTGATTTCATATTTAATCGCGATATTTCATATTTAATGATAGTTTTATGTTTAATAATGGATGTTATATATTTTATCGGCCTAATTTTTTTCATGCACTATACATACATGCATTACAGCTTAAGACCATTATAAGTTTATAAATATTTAAAAAATAATTAAAAAATGTACGCCTATCCAAGCCCTGACCCAGGTTCATAGTGAGCCCAACACAGGCCTAACCTCATACAGTTCTCCTAACATAAGCTTTGAAAAATATGGTCCACGCCCACAATTTACTATCCCTTGCACAAAAACTGGGCACATCTCTACTCTCTAGGGCTTGACATACATGCTCTTCAAAAAAGGGGTCACCATCTAGATTTTATGGGAGAAGATTGTACAAAGAGCATGAAAAAATGGGCTTCCTCCAATCTTCTACATTGAATATTTTCTAAATACAAAATTTTAATGAGTTACACTGGTCCATAAAATTTTATAACATTCATGCCACACACCAAACACCAAAACAACCATTCTTTAGTAACAGCCCTCGTTTAAAATCCAGCACCATCAATTAAGAAACAGATTCAACTTACTATAGGTAACTTATTTATTTCTTGTTAAACGGATTTCTTAGAATGACGAGGAGGACAACTCAAGCCTGACTCTTATTCTTCTTGATTCGACTAACTGACTTAAGCTCAACACTTATTCTTGATTCGACTAACTTCTGCAACCGCTGTGTCTTGCTAAATTAATAGTAGAATTTTCGTCAAACCAACAACGAAAATAGTAAAATGAATGCAAGTGGATTTTATAAGCATACTTGTTTAAACAACCTCCAATTAAAAATGATAGAGAAAAAGACAATAATCTCAACATGCGGGTTGATATATTTTTTACATTTAATTTGTTTCCAATCTTTCAACGTTATTTTAATTTGATTTTCAAGGTGTTGCATAGTGCCACAAAACCAATTAAGAATAAATATATTTTTAAATTAAAGGAATGGTGCTTCACTTGTTCGGAATAGAGTGGTTTTATTTTTAAGGAGTGGAGTGAGTAAGAGGATGGGGAAAATGAGAGACCGAGGATTGACTTCATAAAGTTTTGTCGAGCAACCCTCACTGAAAACAACAAAGAAATGGTTTGTGAGGGGGGGAGCCTGGTACAGATAACACTCCAATGCTCAAGTCAGAGTTGAGTTACCTAAGTTGAGAGCTTACAAAAGTTTCTCTTCGTCATAATGGTTAGGAGATGGAAAAACCTTAATTTTTTTGTGTGTACAGCAGGTGATTTCTTCTCTGCATGAATAATAATAAAAACCTTGAGCATTATATATGGGACATCAATCAACGTACAGACCACCCTGATCATTTTATTGTCGTTTCTTATCACAAGTCATTGGTAATATTCTTATTCCCACACATGTGACGGTTTTGGTGACTTTAAAATACGCTTATATAAGTGACAGATATATATGTATCTTCATAACGAATGTCCCACAGATCTTTACTATAACTGTTGAAAATTTATGGGTGTGGTAAGAGAAGAATGCATGTGATCCCCATTCAAACCGTTGTCCAGCGTTTTGTATACGGTATTTTCCACCGATTCATTATTTTTTGATCGAAAGTCAACCAGTCTTTTTTTTTGTGTCTAAGCCCTTCTGTCATTGTCCCCTTTATGAATATTTTTCTGATATTTCCTATTTTGACGTGATATACACAGGTACCCTTTAGAATAAACTAGATGCTAAGTCTCTCTATGACATCCCGAATCACACACGTCTGTGGATGCTTTTGCTGTACAGATACCTAAACCACGAGGCAAACGCCGTGATATCAATATGTTGCGTTAAATACCGTTGGTTATCTGTTCTTAAAACATTGATCTACGTCTTGTTATGTAGTCTTTACTTATTAAGATAGTTAAAATAAATATAAAAATTTTTAGAATAATTGTTGAACTCTTTTAGTAGTTTCTTTCATGCATTATATATGTGCCGAGAGGCGTCAAAATATAATATTCTGCATGTAGCAGCAAAATTTCATCATTATTATTATGCTTCAAAACATAAAATTTGTTATATTGGCTGTACCAAATATTTTCATGACAAAATAAATTATTTACGTTATTATTTAAATGAATTTTAAAAATACAAAACTAAAAAAAAAAATTTGCATCCGAATGATGTTTAAATACGCGTATACTTTGGCACTCCAATTGCTTCTTAGGGAGTGATCAAATTTACTTTATAGTTTCCTTCTTCTTTTAGGCTGTGTTTGATGCGTAGGATTAAATTGAACTAAATATTATGATTGGATTGTATTAGTTTGGAATATATTAGATTAGATTATAAAATACTATATTATGTTGGTATAATATCGAATTGGACAATATTGTATTATATTTAAGTACAAAAAATATTTATGAATATTTAAGAGTA
Source organism: Luvunga scandens (assembly GCA_030449905.1). Classification (NCBI taxonomy): domain Eukaryota; kingdom Viridiplantae; phylum Streptophyta; class Magnoliopsida; order Sapindales; family Rutaceae; genus Luvunga; species Luvunga scandens. The sequence goes on along the minus strand of JASUUG010000765.1, from coordinate 3,184 downwards.
ATAATTAAAATTAATTTAAATGAAATTAATAAGAATGTTAAATATATGATAAATTAGTTCTTGGATAGTCATAATTATAATAAATAAATATAAATTAATAAAACTATTTAATTATTTAACTAATTTTTATTAGATATTTTAGATATATTTAATTTTATCAAAAAGTTAGCAAATAATATATATAAAATCAATTAATAACTTTTATCATTAATTTTCATGATTATTTTTAATATTGCATTAGTGATTATTAAATTTAATACAATCAATTATTGTAATAAATTATTTTTATGATTATTTTTAATATTGCATTAGTGATTATTAAATTTAATACAATCAATTATTGTAATAAATTATTAAATAGTTAATTTTATTGGAGTAAAAATACCAATTTAATTAGACTATAAAAGCAAAATAAAAATAAAAATAAAAATAAATTTCAACTAAGTCATGAATAAAATAATTAATTAAATTTTAAGTGATAAATAAAAAAAATGGTTTTCTATATGAAAGAAATATTGCAAATGAATAAATTTTTTCTCTTATTCTAATCCCATCTAAACCCACCTATAAATTGGGATTGTTAATCCCATAATTTAAGGACTAAATTTAAATTTTGTACTCCCTAATCCAATCCAAGCAAAGTTGCCAAACATAGGATAGAATATTTAATCCCAAAACTAATCTAATCATACACTTATTCCTAACTCCCAAACATAACCTTAGTTTTCCTTTGAAGGATTCCCAACATTTATTTTTTATTTTTCATAGAGTTTTGTCTATGTTATTTGTTTCTAATTATTTACTTTTAAATTTTAAGTGTGGTTGATTTTTTAGTAAGTCAAAATTAAGTTATTATTTAGTTTTTTTATTTTTCGAATTCAATCAAAGAGTGTCTTGAATAATATTATTTTGACAACTTATCAGTTGTTTTTGGAGTTTATTAGTTTCTCGAATAACAAAAAAATATTTAAAGGTTTAGATTTTTTCAAATTAACCTTATTTGTCATCTATTTTTTCTTATTTTAATTTATTTTTTGTTAAAAATATTTGTATTTGTATCAAACGCATTCTTTTTTTTTTTAAGTGAAATTTTTAAGAATCCAACTTAAAATAAAATTAGCAGTACACTTATACATGAAACTAATTATCGACAAACAGACCACGCATGATAATGATATGATTGAAGAAACAAAAATTAAAGAAGTCGGTATTATTATTATAAAATTCTATTTATTGTTATCGGTCAAATGTCGATTTATGTGGATAAAGAGTTGCCCTACTAGTTCTACTTGTTCAAATTTGTACTACTTACTCGGTAATAGACAACTGAATTCTTTAATAGATTTGATTAAAAAGAAAAAAAAATTGTCGTAATTAATTATATAATGGTAAATAAGATGGACACAATAAAATCTAAGAACTTTTAATTTTGCCTTTTTTTTTCTTTTTTTGCCTACGCGTGAGGAAATTGCATTAATCGCAGGTTAAATTGGCCAAAATTATATGGTAAGTCAACTCAAATGCAGCAATAAGACTATGTGAAAAAAACCTAAAACTTAAGCCAATGAACTACAAAGTTAGAACGACAGCATCGTTTATAAAATTTAACCTTATTCATTAACGCATTCAGAAAATTCGAATAGTTACGGAATGGGTTTTGTTACCTTAGATAATAAGGTAAAAAGCAAGTCCTTTTTCTTGTCAAACAAGACAAGACAAAAAAGAGCTATAAAAAAAGCCCAGCGCCACACCTGTGCAATAATTACCAGTTTCCCTATTTCCATACCCTTCAAAATATCTTATTGTCTCTGCTTTCGATCTCTTCTCTCGAACACAACTATGACTCACCCAGCCGAATCGTCCGACGCGTGAGTCAACTCACTAATTAACTCATTGTCTTTTCCTCCTCCCCTCTCTTCCTCTAAAATTGATTGAATCTAACGGTTCACGGTTTTTCTTTACAGGAATTCCGGGAAGAAGGACTACTCCACGGCGATTTTGGAGAGGAAAAAATCGCCGAATCGGCTGGTCGTTGACGAGGCTATCAACGATGACAACTCTGTTGTCGGCTTGCACCCGGACACCATGGACAAGCTCCAGATTTTCCGCGGCGATACCATCCTCATCAAAGTACGATCTCGCCTCTCTCTCTCTCATTTTTCTTCATATATATATATATTTTAACTTATTTGATTAGTTTTATTTTCTATTGCCATAGGATTATTACTATCATAATTATTATTTTTTTAATTTATTTGGTTATTGCCTCGTGCTAGTCAAGAGACCTAGGGTTTTGACTTAGCTCGGTGATTATGATTTCTCTTAAGCGGTTGGTATTAGTTATCGATTACTTTATTTTATTTAGCATTAATTGATTTTTTTATCTGCTGACTGGTAAGTTGACTGGAGTTGGATAATTGGATATCCTATTCGGTAATCTTGCTCATGTGGCTTTGTTACTCCCTTTGAGGGTTTGCTTGAAGTGCGCGTAGGTGTTCATTTGCTGTGTTTCGACTTGTATTGATTTTGGTTTTGTTTATTACTTATTGTTTTGTGTGTTCCTTTTTGGTGATTTGGTTCATAGGGAAAGAAAAGGAGGGACACTATCTGCATTGCTCTTGCTGATGACACATGTGAGCAGCCTAAGATAAGGATGAACAAGGTCATTCGATCAAATCTTAGGGTTCGACTTGGTGATGTTGTATCTGTGCACCAGTGCCCAGATGTGAAGTATGGAAAGCGTGTTCACATTCTGCCAATTGACGACACCATTGAAGGTGTTACCGGAAATCTGTTTGATGCATACTTGAGACGTGAGTTTCTGACCTGATCTGTATATTAGTTTTCCGACATTTGTTGATTTCTCTATTTAGTTTCTTTTGGTGTGGTATGATGCTGACTTCATGTGTGTTGTGGATTCTTTTTGGCAGCTTATTTCACGGAAGCTTATCGCCCTGTGAGGAAAGGAGATTTATTCCTTGTTAGAGGAGGAATGAGAAGTGTGGAGTTCAAGGTTATTGAGACTGATCCAGGGGAGTATTGTGTAGTTGCTCCAGACACAGAAATTTTCTGTGAGGGGGAACCTATAAAGAGGGAGGATGAGGATAGGTTGGATGAAGTTGGTTATGATGATGTTGGTGGAGTCAGGAAACAGATGGCTCAGATTAGTGACTAGTGGAGCTGC
>JASUUG010000764.1:0-69787 GCA_030449905.1 Luvunga scandens | reverse complement strand
TTCACTGCCGTAAAATGGTCGTGAACGAAGTTTCGAGCTCTCGAATTCAGTTTTCTCCCGCCACCGACTCCCACCAAACCCGAGCACGACAGCCCAAAATCCCACGCGCCCCGAAGCGGTGGCCACAATCCGTGTGTTATAGCTCATGGATTTTGGCCTTTTCCCGCATTATTTTCGCCATTTGTTCGTGCGGAAAACAGTACTTGCACCGTGAGGAGGCCCCCGCCCAGTTCTACCACAAACGGAGCAATTCGCGGGCACGTTTCGTCCCCGTTTCACACCCCTGCACGTTCGGTAAATCGGCCATAAAACGAGGTTTGGACCTCGGAATCGACTCCCGTCTTTTCCGACGTTCGACTGTCGCACGTATTTAATGCATCACACCAAAATCCCGCACCACCCCGGAAACGCAAAAGTTGGCCAAGATCCGTGAGCTACAGCAAACGGCGTCGGTCTTGGCCACGGGGTGGCTGGGTGCCTAGGCCTTGGCCTTGGGGTGGCTGCGTGCCTTGGCCATGGCCTTGGCCACGGGGTGGCAGCGTGCCTAGGCCTTGGCCGCCGGCTGGCTGGGTGCCATGGCATTGGCCACGGGGTGGACGCGTGCCTTGGCCTTGGCCACGGGGTGGCTGCTTGCCTCGGCCTTGGCCTTGGCTGCGGGCTGGCTCTGTGCCTTGCTCGAAATGCAGCACATGCTCGCGACCAAGGCACGTCGCACACTCTCACGCGCACACGACGCACACTCGGGCCGCGCTCCCGAGGCAAGGATAGGGAACTCGAGCGTGGGCCTGTGCCTTGGCCTTGGCCGCGGGGTGGCTGCGTGGCTTGGCCTTGGCCGCGGGCGATCATTTGGCCAAAATGTGAGCACACGGTCCCCGCCGTTTCTTCGTATTCTTGGACCAAAAACTGAGATCCACACCTACCTTCCACTTCTTTCTCCAGTTTTGCCTGAATCGGACGAGTTGGCCCACCCGTTTGATGCGGTAAAATGGCCGTAAAACGAGTTTCGAGCTCGGGTGGATTCAGTTTTCCATACCGACTCCCACCAAACCCGAGCACGACAGCCCAAAATCCCACGCGCCCCGAGCACGAAATTTGGCCACAATCCGTGTGCTATAGCTCACGGTTTTGGCCTTTCCCAGCGGAAAAATGGGCGCGGGACTCCCGTGTTTGTTTCGCCATTTCTTCAGCGGAAAACGGTACCCGCCCGTCAGGAGGCCCCGGCCCAGTTCTAGCACAATCGGACCAATTCGCGGGGAACGTTCCGTCCACTTTTCGCACACCCGCACGTTCAGAAAATCGGCCGTAAAGCGAGTTCGGACCTCGAAATGGAATCCCGTCTTTTCCGATGTTCGATTGTCGCACATATCTAATGCATCACCCCAAAATCCCGAACCGCCCCGGAAACACGAAAGTTGGCCAAGATCCGTGAGCCACAGCGCAAGGCCTTGGCCTTGGCCGCGGGGTGGCTGGGTGCCATGGCCTTGGGCGCGGCCTGGCTCCATGCCTTGCTCGAAATCCAGCACATGCTCGCGACCAAGGCAGGTCGCACACACAACACACACTTGGGCCGTGCTCCCGAGGCAAGGATAGGGAGCTCGGCGTGGCCCCTGCCTTGTCCTTGGCCGCGCGGTGGCAGCATGGCTTGGTCTTGGCCGCGGGCGAGCATTTGGCCAAAATGTGAGCAAACGGTCCTCGCCGTTTCTTCGTATTCTTGGACCAAAAACTGAGATCCACACCTACCTTCCACTTCTTTCTCCGGTTTTGCCTGAATCGGACGAGTTGGCCCACCAGTTTGGGCACCCGTTCACTGCCGGTAAAATTGCCGTAAAATGAGTTTCGGAGCTCGGAATGGATTCTGTTTTCTCCGCCACCGACTACCAAACCCGACCACGCCAGCCGAAAATCCCCGCCGACCCCGAAACGTGAAATTTGGCCTGGCAACTCGGACCTCGGAATCGACTCCCGTCTTTTCCGACGTTCGACTGTCGCGATGCGTATCTAATGCATCACCCGAAAAACCCGCACCGCCTCGGAAACACGAAAGTTGGCCAAGATCCGCGAGCCACAGCACACGGCCTTGGCCTTAGCCGCAGGGTGGCTGGGTGCCATGGCCTTGGCCGCGGGGTGGCTGCGTGCCTTGGCCTTGGCCGCGGGCTGGCTGCGTCCCTAGGCCTTGGCCTTGGCCGCGGGGTGGACGTGTGCCTTGGCCTTGGCCAATGGGTGGCTGCCTTCCTTGGCCGCGGACTGGCTCCGTGCCTTGCTCGAAATGCAGCACAAGCTCACGACCAAGGTATGTCGCACACTCTCACGCACGCACAACACACACTCGGGCTGCGATCCCGAGGCAAGGATAGGGAGCTCGAGCATGGCCCTTTGCGATAGCCTTGGCCGCGGGCGAGCATTTGGCCAAAATGTGAGCACGCGGTCCTCGCCGTTGCTTCGTATTCTTGGAACAAAAACTGCGATCCACACCTACCTTCCACTTCTTTCTCTTGTTTTGCCTGAATCGGACGAGTTGGCCCACCCGTTCGGGCACCCGTTCGCTGCCTGTAAAATGGCCGTAAAACGAGTTTCGGAGCTCGGAATTGGATTCCGTTTTCTCCTGCCACGGACTCCTACCAAGCCTGACAACGCCAGCCCAAAATCCCACGCCGCCCCTGAAACGTGAAATTTGGCCACAATCTAGCTCATGGATTTTGGCCTTTTCCGGCGGAAAAATGGGCGCAGGGCCTCGGCCGCAATATTTTCGCCATTTCTTTGAGCGGAAAAGAGTACTTGCGCCGCGAGGACGCCCCCGGCCCTGTTCTACCACAATCGGACCAATACGCGGGCACGTTTCGTCCGCTTTTCGCACCCCCGCACCCCCGCACCCTCGGTAAATCGGCCGTACAACGAGGTTCGGACCTCGAAATCGACTCCCCTCTTTTCCCACGTTCGATTGTCCAACATATCTAATGCATTACCCCAAAATCCCGCACCACCCTGGAAACGCGAAAGTTGGCCCATATCCGTGCGTTACAGCACACGGCCTTGGCCGTGGCCGCGGGGTGGCTGCGTGCCTAGGCCTTGGCCGCGGGCTGGCTGCATGCCTCGGCCTTGGCCGCGGGCTGGCTGCATGCCTCGGCCTTGGCCGCGGGCTGGCTGCATGCCTCGGCCTTGGCCGCGGGCTGGCTGCATGCCTCGGCCTTGGCCGCGGGCTGGCTGGGTGCATGGCCTTGGCCTTGGGTGCCTTGGTGTTGGCCGTGGGGTGGACGCGTGCGTTGGCCGCGGGCTGGCTCCGTGCCTTGCTCGAAATGCAGCACATGGTCGCGACCAAGGCACGTCGTACACTCTCACGCACACACAGCACACACTCGGGCCGCGCTGCCGAGGGAAGGATAGGGAGCTCGAGTGTGGCCCTGTGCCTTGGCCTTGGCCGCGGGCGAGCATTTGGCCAAAATGCGAGCACACGGTCCTCGCCGTTTCTTCGTATTCTTGGGCCGAAAACTGAGATCCACACCTGCCTTCCACTTCTTTCTCCGGTTTTGCCCGAATCGGACGAGATGGCCCACCCGTTCGCTGCTGGTAAAATGGCCGTAAAACGAGTTTCGGAGCTCAGAATTGGATTCCGTTTTCTCCCGTCACCGACTCCCGCCAAACCCGACCACGCCAGCCCAAAATCCCACACCGCCCCCGAAACGCAAAATTTGGCCACAATCTGTGTCCTATAGCTCACGGATATTGGCCTTTTCCAGCAGAACAATGGGCGCAGGGCCTCCCGCTTTATTTTTGCCATTTCTTCGAGCGGAAAACAGTACTTGCGCCGTGAGGAGGCCCCCGGCCCCGTTCTACCACAATCGGACCAATTCACGGGCACGTTTTGTCCCCTTTTCGCACCGCTGCACGTTCGGTAAATCAGCCGTAAAACGAGGTTTGGACCTCGGAATCGACTCCCGTCTTTTCCGACGTTCGACTGTCGCACATATCTACTGCATCACCCCAAAATCCCACACCGCCCCAGAAACACGAAAGTTGGCCAAGATCCGTGAGCTACAGCATACGGCCTTGGCCTTGGCCGCGGGGTGGCTGCTTGCCTAGGCCTTGGCCGTGGGCTGGCTGCGTGCCTAGGCCTTGGCCCCGGGCTGGCTGGGTGCATGGCCTTGGCCTTGGGTGCCTTGGCCTTGGCCGCGGGGTGGACGTGTGCGTGGGTCTTGGCCACGGGGTGGCTGCGTGCCTTGGCCGCGGGCTGTCTCCATGGCTTGCTCGAAATGCAGCACACGCTCGCGACCAAGGCACGTCGCACACTCTCATGCACACACAACACACACTCGGGCCTCGCTCCCGACGCATGGATAGGGAGCTCGAGCGTGGCCCTGTGCCTTGCCCTTGGGCACGGGGTGGCTGCATGGCTTGGCCTTGGCCGCGGCCGAGCATTTGGCAAAAATGCGAGCACACGGTCCTCGCCGTTTCTTCGTATTCTTGGGCCAAAAACTGAGATCCACATCTACCATCCACTTCTTTCTCCGGTTTTGGCTGATTCGGATGAGTTGGCCCACCCGTTCGCTGCCGGTAAAATGGCCGTAAAACTAGTTTCGGAGCTCGGAATTGGATTCCGTTTTCTCCCGCCACCGACTCCCACCAAACCTGACCACGCCAGCCCAAAATCCCACGCCGCCCCGAACGCGAGAAATTTGGCCACAATCTGTGTGCTATGGCTCACGGATTTTGGCCTTTTCCGGCGGAAAATGGGTGCAGGGCCTCCCGCATTATTTTCGCCATTTCTTCGAGCGGAAAACAGTACTTGCGCCGTGAGGAGGCCCCCGACCAAGTTCTACCACAATCGGACCAATTCGCAGGCACGTTTCGTCCCCTTTTCGCACCCCCACACCCTTGGTAAATCAGCCATAAAACGAGGTTCGGACCTCGAAATCGACACCTGTCTTTTCCGACGTTCAACTGTCGAACATATCTAATGCATCACCCGAAAATCCCGCACCGCAACAGAAACGTGAACGTTGGCCAAGATCCGTGAGTTACAGCACACGGCCTTGGCCTTGGCCGCGGGGTGGCTGCGTGCCTAGGCCTTGGCCCTGGGGTGGCTGCGTGCCTTGGCCTTGGCCCTGGGGTGGCTGCGTGCCTTGGCCTTGGCCTTAGGCTGGCTGTGTGCCTAGGCATTGGCCGCGGGCTGCCTGGGTGCTTGGCCTTGGCCTTGGGTGCCTCGGCCTTGGCCGCGGGGTGGACGCGAGCCTTGGGCTTGGCCACGGGGTGGCTGCGTGCCTTGGCCGCGGGCTGGCTCCGTGCCTTGCTCGAAATGCAGCACATGCTCGCGACCAAGGCACGTCGTACACTCTCACGCACACACAAAACATACTTGGGCCGCTCCCCGAGGCAAGTATAGGGAGTTCGAGCGTGGCCCTGTGCCTTGGCCTTAGCCGCGGGGTGGCTGCGTGGCTTGCCCTTTGCCGCGGGCGAGCATTTGGCCAAAATGTGAGCACACGGTCCTCGCCGTTGCTTCGTATTCTTCGACCAAAAACTTAGATCCACACCTACCTTCCACTTCTTTCTCCGGTTTTGCCTGAATCGGACGAGTTGGCCCACCCGTTCGCTGCCGGCAAAATGGCCGTAAAATGAGTTTCGGAGCTCGGAATTGGATTCCATTTTCTCCCGCCACCGACTCCCGCCAAACCCGACCACGCCAGCCCAAAATGCCACGCCGTGCCCGAAACGCGAAATTTGGCCACAATCCGTGTGCTATAGCTCACGGATTTTGGCCTTTTCCGGCGGAAAAATGGGCGCAGGGCCTCCCTCATTATTTTCGGCATTTCTTCGAGCGGAAAACAGTACTTGCGCAGTGAGGAGGCCCCCGGCCCAGTTCTACCACAATCAGACCAATTCGCGGGCACGTTTCATCCCCTTTTCTCACCCTCGCACACTCGGTAAATCGGCCGTAAAACGAGGTTCGGACCTCAAAATCGACGCCTGTCTTTTCCGACGGTCGACTGTCGCACGTATCTAATGCATCACCCCAAAATCCTGCACCGCCCCAGAAAGGCAAAAGTTGGCCAAGATCCCTGAGCCATAGCACACGTCCTTGGCCTTGGCCGCGGGGTGGCTGCGTGCCTAGGACTTGGCCTTGGGCTGGCTGCGTGCCTTGGCCGAGGCCTTGGCCATGGGGTGGCTGCGTGCCTTGGCCGCGGGCTGGCTCCGTGCCTTGCTCGAAATGCAGCACATGCTCGTGACCAAGGCACGTCGCACACTCTAACGCACACACAACACACACTCGGGCCGCGCTCCCGAGGCAAGGATAGGGAGCTCGAGCGTGGCCCTGTACCTTGGCCTTGGCCGCGGGGTGGCTGCGTGGCTTCGCCTTGGCCGCGGGCGAGCATTTGGCCAAAATGTGAGCACACGGTCCTCGCCGTTTCTTCGTATTCTTGGACCAAAAACTGAGATCCACACCTACCTTCCACTTCTTTCTCCGGTTTTTCCTGAATCGGACTAGTTGGCCCACCCGTTTGGGCACCCGTTCGCTGCCGGTAAAATGGCCGTAAAATGAGTTTCGGAGCTTGAAATTGGATTCCGTTTTCTCCCGCCACCGACTCCCACCAAACCTGTTCGGACCTCGAAATCGACTCCCGTCTTTTCCGACGTTCGACTGTCCCACGTATCTAATGCATCACCCTAAAATCCCGCACCGCCCCGGAAACGCGAAAGTTGGCCAAGATCCCTGAGTTACAGCACACGGCCTTGGCCTTGGCCGCGGGGTGGCTGCGTGCCTAGGCCTTGGCCTTGGGGTGGCTGCGTTCCTTAGCCTTGGCCTTGCCCATGGGGTGGCTGCGTGCCTTGGCCTTGGCCGCAGGCTGGCTGCGTGTCTTGGCATTGGCCGCGCGCTGGCTGGCTGCATGGCCTTGGCCTTGGGTGCCTTGGCCACGGGGTGGCTGCGTGCCTTGGCCACGGGCTGGCTCCGTGCCTTGCTCTAACTGCAGCACATGCTCGCGACCAAGGCACGTTGTACACTCTCATGCACACACGACACACACTCGGGCCGCGCTCCCGAGGCAAGGATAGGGAGCTCGAGCGTGGCCCTGCGCCTTGGCGTTGGCCGTGGGGTGGCTGCGTGGCTTGGCCTTGGCCGCGGGCGAGCATTTTTTCGCCATTTTTTTGAACGGAAAACAGTATTTTCGCCATTTCTTCGATCGGAAAACAGTACTTGGGCCGTGAGGAGGCCCCCTGCCCAGTTCTACCACAATCGCACCAATTCGCGGGCACGTTTCGTCCCCTTTTCGCACCCCCGCACCGTCGGTAAATCAGCCGTAAAACGAGGTTCGGCCCTCGAAATCGACTCCCCTCTTTTCCGACGTTCAACTGTCGCACGTATCTAATGCATCACCCCAAAATCCCACACCGCCCCGTAAACGCGAAAGTTGGCCAAGATCCGTGAGCTACAGCACACGGCCTTGGAACTTGGCCGCGAGGTGGCTGCGTGCCTAGGCCTTGGCCGCGGGGTGGCTGGGTGCCATGGCCTTGGGCTTGGCCTCGGGGTTGCTGCGTGCCAAGGCCTTGGCCGTGGGCTGGCTGCGTGCCTAGGCCTTGGCCGTGGGCTGGCTGCGTGACTAGGCCTTGGCCATGGGCTGGCTGGGTGCCATGGCCTTGGCCGCAGGCTGGCTAGGTGCCATGGCCTTGACCGCGGGGTGGCGGCGTGGCTTGGCCTTGGCCGCGGGCGAGCATTTGGCCAAAATGTGAGCACACGGTCCTCGCCGTTTCTTCGTATTCTTGGACCAAAAACTAAGATCCACACCTACCCTCCACTTCTTTCTCCGGTTTTTCCTGAATCGGACGAGTTGGCCCACCCGTTTAGGCACCCGTTCGCTGTCGGTAAAATGGCCGTAAAAAGAGTTTCGGAGCTCAGAATTGGATTCTGTTTTCTCCTGCCACTGACTCCCGCCAAACCCGACCATGCCAGCCCAAAATCCCATGTCACCCCCAAAACACGAAATTTGGCCACAATCCGTGTGCTATAGCTCACGGATTTTGGCGTTTTCCGGTGGAAAAATAGGCGCAGGACCTCCCGCATTATTTTCACCATTTCTTCGAGCGGAAAACAGTACTTGCGCCGTGAGGAGGCCCCCGGTTCAGTTCTACCACAATCGCACCAATTCGCGGGCACGTTTCGTCCCCTTTTCGCACCCCCGCACCCTCGGTAAATCAGCCGTAAAACGAGGTTCGGACCTCGAAATCGACTCCCCTCTTTTCCAACGTTCGACTGTCGCACGTATCTAATGCATCACCCCAAAATCACGCACCAACCCGGAAACGCGAAAGTTGCCCAAGATCCGTGAGCTACAGTACACGGCCATGGACTTGGCCGCGGGGTGGCTGCGTGCCTAGGCCTTGGCCGCACGTTGGCTGGGTGCCATGGCCTTGGCCTTGGCCTCGGGGTGGCTGCGTGCCAAGCTCTTAGCCGCGGGCTGGCTGCGTGCCTACGCTTTGGCCACGGGGTGGCTGCGTGCCTACGCTTTGGCCACGGGGTGGCTGCGTGCCTTGGACTTGGCAACGGGGTGGCCGCGTGCCTTGGCCTGGGCCGCGGGCTGGCTGCGTGCCGAGGCCTTGGCCGCAGGCTGGCCGGGTGCATGGATGCTTCATTGGCCGCGGGGTGGACGTGTGCCTTGGCCTTGGGCACGGGGTGGCTGCGTTCCTCAGCCGCGGGCTGGCTCCGTCCCTTGTTCGAAATGCAGTACATGCTCGCGACCAAGGCACGTCCCACACTCTCACGCACACACAAAACACAGTTGGGCCGCGCCCCCGAGGCAACGTTAGGGAGATCGTGCGTGGCTCTGCGCCTTGGCATTGGCCGCGGGGTGGCTCCGTGGTTTGGCCTTGGCCGCGGGCGAGCATTTGGCCAAAATGTGAGCACACGGTCCTCGCCGTTTCTTCGTATTCTTGGACCAAAAACTGAGATCCACACCTACCTTCCACTTCTTTCTCCGGTTTTCCCTGAATCGGACGAGTTGGCCCACCCGTTCGCTGCTGGTAAAATGGCCGTAAAACGAGTTTCGGAGTTCAGAACTGGATTCCGTTTTCTCCCGCCACCGACTCCCACCAAACCTGACCACGCCAGTCCAAAATCCCACGCCGCCCCCGAAACATGAAATTTGGCCACAATCCTTGTGCTATATAGCTCACGGATTTTGGTCTTTTCTGGCGGAAAAATGGGCGCAGGGCCTCCCGCATTATTTTCACCATTTGTTCGAGCGGAAAACAGTACTTGCGCCGTGAGGAGGCCCCCGGCCCAGTTCTACCACAATCGGACCAATTCGCGGCACGTTTCGTCCCCTTTTCGCACCCCCGTACCCTCGGTAAATCGGCCGTAAAACGAGGTTCGGACCTCGAAATCGACTCCCCTCTTTTCCAACGTTCGACTGTCGCACGTATCTAATGCATCACCCCAAAATCCCGCACCAACCCGGAAACGCGAAAGTTGCCCAAGATCCGTGAGCTACAGTACACGGCCATGGACTTGGCCGCGGGTTGGCTGCGTGCCTAGGCCTTGGCCGCACGTTGGCTGGGTGCCATGGCCTTGGCCTTGGCCTCGGGGTGGGTGCGTGCCAAGGCCTTAGCCGCGGGCTGGCTGCGTGCCTACGCTTTGGCCACGGGGTGGCTGCGTGCCTAGGCCTTGGCCTTGGCCTTGGGGTGTCTGCGGGCCTTGGCCTTGGCCCTGGCCACGGGGTGGCTGCATGCCTTGGCCTTGGCCGTGGGCTGGGTGCGTGCCTAGGCCGTGTCCGCGGGCTGGCTGGGTGCATGGCCTTGGCCGCGGGGTGGATGCGTGCCTTGGCCTGGGCCACGGGGCGGCTGCGTGCCTTGGCTGCGGGCTGGCTCCGTGCCTTCCTCAAAATACAGCACATGGCCTTGGCCGCTGGCTGGCTGGGTGTCATGGCCTTTGCCGCGGGGTGGATGCGTGCCTTGGCCTTGGCCACGGGGTGGCTGCGTGCCTCGGCCTTGGACTTGGCCGCGGGCTGGCTCCGTGCCTTGCTCGAAATGCAGCACATGCTCGCGACCAAGGCACGTCGCACACACAACACACACTCGGGCCGCACTCCCGCAGCAAGAATAGGGAGCTCGAGCGTGGCCCTGTGCCTTGGCCTTGGTCGCGGGGTGGCTGCGTGGCTTGGCCTTGGCCGTGGGTGAGGATTTGGCCAAAAAGTGAGCACACGGTCCTCGCCGTTTCTTCGTATTCATGGACCAAAAACTGAGATCCACACCTACCTTCCACTTCTTTCTCCGGTTTTGCCTGAATCGGACGAGTTGGCTCACCCGTTTGGGCACCCGTTCGCTGCCGGTAAAATGGCCGTAAAACGAGTTTCGGAGCTCGGAATTGGATTCCGTTTTCTCCCGCGAGTGACTCCCACCAAACCTGACTACTCCAGCCCAAAATCCCACGCCTCCCAAAAAACGCGAAATTTGGCCACAATCCGTGTTCTATAGCTCACGGATTTTTGCCATTTCCGGCGGAAAAATGGGCGCAGGGCTCACGCATTATTTTCGCCATTTCTTCGAGCGGAAAACAGTACTTGCGCTGTGAGGAGGCCCCCGGCCCAGTTCTACCACAATCGGACCAATGCGCGGGCACATTTCGTCCCCTTCTCGCACCCCTGCACGTTCGGTAAATCAGCCGTAAAATCAGGTTCGGACCTCGGAATCGACTCCCATCTTTTCCGACGTTCGACTGTCGCACGAATCTAATGCATCACCCCAAAATCCTGCACCGCCCCGGAAACGCGAAAGTTGGCCAGGATCCGCGAGCTACAGCACACGGCTTTGGCCTTGGCCGCAGGGTAGCTGCGTGCCTAGGCGTTGGACTTGGGGTGGCTGCGTGCCTTGGCCTTGGACTTGGCAACGGGGTGGCCGCGTGCCTTGGCCTGGGCCGCGGGCTGGCTGCGTGCTGAGGCCTTGGCCGCAGGCTGGCCGGGTGCATGGATGCTTCATTGGCCGCGGGGTGGACGTGTGCCTTGGCCTTGGGCACGGGGTGGCTGCGTGCCTCGGCCGCGGGCTGGCTCCGTCCCTTGCTCGAAATGCAGTACATGCTCGCGACCAAGGCACGTCCCACACTCTCACGCACACACAACACACACTCGGGCCGCGCTCCGGAGGCAAGGATACGGAGCTCGAGTGTGGCCCTGTGCCTTGGCCTAGGCCGCGTGGTGGCTGCGTGGCTTGGCCTTGGCCGCGGGGTGGCTACGTGCCTCGTCCGCGGGCTGGCTGCGTGCCTTGCTCGAAATGCAGCACATGCTCGCGACCAAGGTACATCGCACACTCTCACGCGCACACAACACACACTCAGGCTGCGATCCCGAGGCAAGGATAGGGAGCTCGAGTGTGGCCCTGTGCCATAGCCTTGGCCGCGGGTGAGCATTTGGCCAAAATGTGAGCACACGGTCCTCGCCGTTGCTTCGTATTCATGGACCAAAAACTGAGATTCACACCTACCTTCCACTTCTTTCTCCGGTTTTTCCTGAATCGAACGAGTTGGCCCACCCGTTCGCTGCTGGTAAAATGGCCGTAAAACGAGTTTCGGAGTTCAGAACTGGATTCCGTTTTCTCTCGCCACCGACTCCCACCAAACCTGACCACGCCAGTCCAAAATCCTACGCCGCACCCGAAACGCGAAATTTGGCCACAATCCTTGTGCTATAGCTCACGGATTTTGGTCTTTTCTGGCGGAAAAATGGGCGCAGGGCCTCCCGCATTATTTTCACCATATGTTCGAGAGGAAAACAGTACTTGCGCCGCGAGGAGGCCCCCGGCCCAGTTCTAAAACAATCGGACCAATTCGCGGGCACGTTTCGTCCACTTTTCGCACCCCGTACCCTCGGTAAATCGGCCGTAAAACGAGGTTCGGACCTCGAAATCGACTCCCCTCTTTTCCAACGTTCGACTATCGCACGTATCTCATGCATCACCCGAAAATCCCACGCCGCCCTGGAAACGCGAAAGTTGGCCAAGATCCGCGAGCCACAGCACACGCCGTTGGCCTTGGCCGCGGGGTGGCTGGGTGCCATGGCCTTGGCCGCGGGGTGGCTGGGTGCCTTGGCCTTGGCCGCGGGCTGGCTGCGTGCCTAGGCCTTGGCCGCGGGCTGGCTGGGTGCAATGGCCTTCGCCTTGGCCGCGGGGTGGCTGCGTGCCTAGGCCGCGGGCTGGCTCCGTGCCTTGCTCGAAATGCAGCACATGCTTGCGACCAAGGCATGTCACACACTCTCACGCACACACAACACACACTCGGGCTGTGATCCTGAGGCAAGGATAGGGAGCTCGAGCATGGCTCTGTTCCATAGCCTAGGCCGCGGGCGAGCATTTGGCCAAAATGTGACCACACAGTCCTCGCCGTTGCTTCGTATTCTTGGACCAATAACTGAGATCCACACCTACCTTCCACTTCTTTCTCCGGTTTTGCCTGAATCGGACGAGTTGGCCCACCCATTCGCTGCCAGTAAAATGGCCGTAAAATGAGTTTCGGAGTTCCGAATTGGATTCCGTTTTCTCCCGCAACCGAGTCCCACCAAACCCGACCACGCCAGCCCAAAATCCCATGCCGCCTCCGAAACACCAAATTGGGCCACAATCCGTGTGCTATAGCTCTCGGATTTTGGCCTTTTCCGGCGGAAAAATGGGCGCAGGGCCTCCCGCATTATTTTTGCCAATTCTTCGAGCGGAAAACAGTTCTTGCACCGTGAGGAGGCCCCCGGCACAGTTCTACCTCAAACGGACCAATTCTCGGGCACGTTTCGTCCCCTTTTCGCACCCCCGCACCCTCGGTAAATTGGCCGTAAAACGTGGTTTGGACCTCAAAATCGACTCCCCTCTTTTCCGACGTTTGACTGTCGCACGTATCTAATGCATCACCCCAAAATTCCGCACCACCCCGGAAACAGGAAAGTTGGCCAAGATCTGTGAGCTACAGTACACGACCTTGGCCTTGGCCACGGGGTGGCTGCGTGCCTAGGCCTTGGCCTTGGGGTGGCTGCGTGCCTTGGCCTTGGCCGCGGGCTGGCTGGGTGCATGGCCTTGGCCTTGGGTGACTTTGCCTTGGCCGCGGGCTGGCTCCGTGCCTTGCTCGAAATGCGGCACATGGTCGCGACCAAGGCACGTCGCACACTCTCACGCACACACAACACACAGTTGGGCCGTGCTCCCGAGGCAACGTTAGGGAGATCGTGCGTGGCTCTGTGCCTTGGCATTGGCCGCGGGGTGGCTCCGTGGCTTGGCCGTGGCCGCGGGCGAGCATTTGGCCAAAATGTGAGCACACGGTCCTCGCCGTTTCTTCGTATTCTTGGACCAAAAACTGAGATCCACACCTACCTTCCACTTCTTTCTCCTGTTTTCCCTGAATCGGACGAGTTCGCCCACCCGTTTGGGCACCCGTTTGCTGCCGGTAAAATGGCCGTAAAACGAGTTACGGAACTCAGAATTGGATTCCGTTTTCTCCCGGGGTGGATGTGTGCCTTGTCCTTGGCCACGGGGTGGATGTGTGCCTTGTCCTTGGCCGCGGGGTGGATGTGTGCCTTGTCCTTGGCCACGGGGTAGCTGCGTGCCTTGGCCGCGGGCTGGCACCGTGCTTTGCTCGAAATGCAGCACATGCCCGCGACCAAGGCACGTCGCACACTCTCACGCACACACAACATACACTCGGGCTGTGATCCCGAGGCAAGGATAGGGAGCTCGAGCGTGGCCCTGTGCCATAGCCTTGGCTGCGGGTGAGCATTTGACCAAAATGTGAGCACACAGTCCTCACCTTTGTTTCGTATTCTTGGACCAAAAACTAAGATCCACACCTACCTTCCACTTCTTTCTCCGGTTTTGCCTGAATCGGACGAGTTGGCCCACCCGTTTGGGCACCCGTTCGCTGCCGGTAAAATGGCCGTAAAACGAGTTTCGGAGTTCGGAACTGGATTCCGTTTTCTCCCTCCACTGACTCCCACCAAACGCGACCACGCCAGCCCAAAATCCCACGCCACCACCGAAACGTGAAATTTGGGCACAATCCGTGTGCTATGGCTCATGGATTTTGGCCTTTTCCGGCAGATAAATGGGCGCAGGGCCTCCCGCATTATTTTCGCCATTTCTTCGAGCGGAAAACAGTACTTGCGGCGTGAGGAGGCCCCCGGCCCAGTTCTACGACAATCGGACCAATTCGCTGGCACGTTTCATCCCCTTCTCGCACCCCTGCCGTAAAATGAGGTTCGGACCTCGGAATCGACTCCCGTCTTTTCCAACGTTCGACTGTCGTACGTATGTAATGCATCACCCCAAAATCCCGCACCGCCCCGGAAACGCGAAAGTTGGCCACGGGGTGGCTGCGTGCCTAGGCGTTGGCCTTGGGGTGGCAGCGTGCCTTGGCCTTGGCCGCGGGCTGGCTGCGTGCCAAGGCCTTGGCCGCGGGCTGGCTTGGTGCATGTCCTTGGCCTTGGGTGCCTTGGCCTTGGCCGCGGGGTTGACGCGTGCCTTGGCCTTGGCTGCGGGATGGCTGAGTGCCTTGGCCGCGGGCTGGCTTTGTGCCTTGCTCGAAATGCAGCACATGCTCGCGACCAAGGCACGTCGCACACACAACACACACTCGGGCCGCGCTCCCGAGGCAAGGATACGGATCTCAAGTGTGGCCCTGTGCCTTGGCCATGGCCGCGGGGTGGCTGCGTGGCTTGGCCTTGGCCGCGGGCGAGCATTTGGCCAAAATGTGAGCACACGGTCCTCACCGTTTCTTCGTATGCTTGGACCAAAAACTGAGATCCACACCTACCTTGCACTTCTTTCTCCGGTTTTGCCTGAATCGGACGAGTTGGCCCAACCGTTTGGGCACCCGTTTGCTGCCGGTAAAATGGGCGTAAAACGATTTTCGGGGCTCGGAATTGGATTCCGTTTTCTCCCGCCACTGACTCCCACCAAACCCGACCACGCCAGCCCAAAATCCCATGCGACCCCCGAAACGCGAAATTTGGCCACAATCCGTGTGCTATAGCTCACGGATATTGGCCTTTTCCGGCGGAAAAATGGGCGCAGGGCCTCCCGCATTATTTTCGCCATTTCTTCGAGCGGAAAACAGTACTTGCGGCGTGAGGAGAACCCCGGCCCAGTTCTACCACAATCGGACCAATTTGCGGGCACGTTTCGTCCCCTTTTCGCACCCTTGCACGTTCTGTAAATCTGCCGTAAAATGAGGTTCGGACCTCAGAATCGACTCCCGTCTTTTCCGATATTCGACTGTCGTACGTATCTAATGCATCACCCCAAAATCCCGCACATCCCCGGAAACGCGAAAGTTGGCCAGGATCCGTGAGCTACAGCACGCGGCCTTGGCCTTGGCCGCGGGCTGGATGCGTGCCAAGGCCTTGGCCTTGGGGTGGCTGCGTGCCTTGGCCTTGGCCTTGCCCACGGGGTTGCCGCGTGCCTTGGCCTTGGCCGCGGGTGAGCATTTGGCCAAAATGTGAGCAGACGGTCCTCGCCGTTTCTTCGTATTCTTGGACCAATAACTGAGATCCACACCTACCTTCCACTTCTTTCTCCGGTTTTGCCTGAATCGGACGAGTTGGCCCACCCATTCGCTGCTAGTAAAATGGCCGTAAAATGAGTTTCGGAGTTCCGAATTGGATTCCGTTTTCTCCCGCAACCGAGTCCCACCAAACCCGACCACGCCAGCCCAAAATCCCATGCCGCCTCCGAAACACCAAATTGGGCCACAATCCGTGTGCTATAGCTCTCGGATTTTGGCCTTTTCCGGCGGAAAAATGGGCGCAGGGCCTCCCGCATTATTTTCGCCATTTCTTCGGGTGGAAAACAGTACTTGCGCCGTGAGGAGGCCCCCGGCCCAGTTCTACCACAATCGGACCAATTCGCGGGCACGTTTCGTCCGCTGTTCGCACCGCTGCACGTTCGGTAAATCGGCCATAAAATGAGGTTCGGACCTCGGAATCAACAACAGTCTATTCCTACGTTTGACTGTCGCATGTATCTAATGCATCACCCAAAAATCCCACACCGCCCCGGAAACGCTATAGTTGGCCAAGTTCCGCGAGCCACAGCACACGGCCTTGGCCTTGGCCGCGGGCTGGCTGGGTGCCATGGCCTTGGCTGCGGGCTGGCTGGGTGCCATGGCCTTGGCCGCGGGGTGGACACGTGCCTTGGCCTTGGCCACAGGGTGGCTGCGTGCCTTGGCCGCGGGCTGGCTCCGTGCCTTGCTCGAAATGCAGCACATGCTCCCGACCAAGGCACATCGCACACTCTCACGCACACAAAACACACACTCAGGCTGCGATCCCGAGGCAAGGATAGGGAGCTCTAGCGTGGCCCTGTGCCATAGCCTTAGCCGCGGGTGAGCATTTGGCAAAAATGTTAGCACATGGTCCTCGCCGTTGCTTCGTATTCCTGGACCAAAAACTGAGATCCACACCTACCTTCCACTTCTTTCTCCGGTTTTGCCTGAATCGGACGAGTTGGCCCACCCGTTCGCTGCCGGTAAAATGGCCGTAAAACGAGTTTCGGAGCTCGGAATTGGATTCCGTTTTCTCCCACCACTGACTGCCACCAAACCCGACCACGCCAGTCCAAAATCCAATGCCACCCCCGAAACGCGAAATTTGGCCACAATCCGTGTTCTATAGCTCACGGATTTTTGCCTTTTCCGGCGGAAAAGTGGGCGCAGGGCCTCCCGCATTATTTTCACCATTTCTTCGAGCGGAAAACAGTACTTGCTCCATGAGGAGGCCCCCGGCCCAGTTCTACCACAATCAGACGAATTCGCGGGCACGTTTCGTCCGCTGTTGGCACCCCTTCACGTTCGGTAAATCGGCCATAAAACGAGGTTCCGACCTCGGAATCGACTCCCGTCATTTCCGACGTTCAACTGTCACACGTATCTAATGCATCACCCCAAAATCCCGCGCCGCCTCGGAAACGCGAAAGTTGGCCAAGATCCGCGAGCCACAGAACACGCCCTTTGCCTTGGCCGCGGGGTGGCTGGGTGCGTTGGGCTTGGCCGCGGGCTGGCTGCGTGCCTAGGCCTTGGCCGCGGGCTGGCTGGGTGCATGGCCTTGGCCACGGTGTGGCTGTGTGCCTTTGCCGCGGGCTGGGTCCGTGCCTTGCTCAAAATGCAGCACATGCTCGCGACCAAGGCACGTCTCACACTCTCACGCACACACAACACACACTCGGGCTGCGATCCCGAGGCAAGGATAGGGAGCTCGAGCGTCGCCATGTGGCATAGACTTGGCTGCGGGCAAGCATTTGGTGAAAACGTGAGCACACGGTCCTCGCCGTTGCTTCGTATTCTTGGACCAAAAACTGAGATCCACACCTACCTTCCACTTCTTTCTCCGGTTTTGCCTTAATCGGACGAGTTGGCCCACCCGTTCACTGCCGGTAAAATGGCCGTAAAATGAGTTTCGGAGCTCGGAATTGGATTACGTTTTCTCCCGCCACCGACTCACACCAAACCCGACCACGCCAGCACAAAATCCCACGACGCCCCTGAAACGCGAAATTTGGCCACAATCCGTGTGCTATAGCTCACGGATTTTGTCCTTTTCCGGCGGAAAAATGGGCGCAGGGCCTCCCGCATTATTTTCGCCATTTCTTCGAGCGGAAACAAGTACTTGCACCGTGAGGAGGCCCCCGGCCCAGTTCTACCACAATCAGACCAATTCGCGGGCTGGCTCCGTGCCTTGCTCGAAATGCAGCACATGCTCGCGACCAAGGCACGTCGCACACTCACACGCACACACAAAACACACTCGGGCCGCGTGCCTTGCCCTTGGCCGCGGGCGAGCATTTGGTTAAAATGTGAGCACACTGTCCTCGCCGTTTCTTCGTATTCTTGTTTTACGGCCAATTTACCAAACGTGCAGGGGTGCGAAAAGGGGATGAAACGTGCCTGCGAATTGGTCCGATTGTGGTAGAACTGGGCCGGGGGCCTCCTCACGGTGCAAGTACTGTTTTCGGCCCGAAGAAATGGCGAAAATAATGCGGGAGGCCCTGCGCCCATTTTTCCGCCGGAAAAGGCCAAAATCCGTGAGAGATAGCACACGGATTGTGGCCAAATTTTGCGTTTCGGGGGCGGCGTGGGATTTTGGGCTGGCGTGGTCGGGTTTGGTGGGAGTCCGTGGTGGGAGAAAACGGAATCCAATTCCGAGCTCCGAAACTCATTTTACGGCCATTTTACAGGCAGCGAACGGGTGCCCAAACGGGTGGGCCAACTCGTCCGATTCAGGCAAAACTGGAGAAAGAAGTGCAAGGTAGGTGTGGATCTCAGTTTTTGGTCCAAGAATACAAAGCAACGGCGAGGACCGCGTGTTCACATTTTGGCCAAATGCTCGCCCGCGGCCAAGGCTATGGCAGAGGGCCACGCTCGAGGTCCCTATCCTTGCCTCGGGATTGCAGCCCGAGTGTGTGTCGTGTGTGCGTGAGAGTGTGCAACGTGCCTTGGTCGCGAGCATGTGCTACATTTCGAGCAAGGCACGGAGCCAACCCGCGGCCAAGGCACGCAGCCACCCCGTGGCCAAGGCCAAGGCCAAGGCACGCAGCCACCCGAAGGCCAAGGTCAAGGCCGTGTGCTGTAGCTCACGGATCTTGGCCAACTTTCGCGTTTCCGAGGCGGTGCGGGATTTAGGGGTGATGCATTAGATACGTGCAACAGTCGAACGTCGGAAAAGAGGGGAGTCGATTCCGAAGTCCGAACCTTGTTTTACGGCCGATTTACCGAACGTGCAGGGGTGCGAAAAGGGGACGAAACGTGCCCGCGAATTGGTCCGATTGTGGTAGAACTGGGCCGGGGCCTCCTCACGGTGCAAGTACTGTTTTCGGCCCGAAGAAATGTTGAAAATAATGCAGGAGGCCCTGCGCCCATTTTTCCGCCGGAAAAGGCCAAAATCCGTGAGCGATAGCACACGGATTGTGGCCAAATTTTGCGTTTCGGGGGCGGCGTGGGATTTTGGGCTGACGTGGTCGGGTTTGGCGGGAGTCAGTGGCGGGAGAAAACGGAATCCAATTCCGAGCTCTGAAACTCATTTTACGGCCATTTTACCGGCAGCGAACGGGTGACCAAACGGGGTGGGCCAACTCGTCCGATTCAGGCAAAACCGGAGAAAGACATGGAAGGTAGGTGTGGATCTCAGTTTTGGTCCAAGAATACGAAGAAACAGCGAGGACCGTGTGCTCACATTTTGGCCAAATGCTCGCCCGCGGCCAAGGCTATGGCGCAGGGCCACGCTCGAGCTCCCTATCCTTGCCTCAGGAACGCGGCCTGAGTGTGTGTTGTGTGTGCGTGAGAATGTGCGACGTGCCTTCGTCGCGATAGCTCACGGATTTTGGCCTTTTCCGGGGGAAAAATGGGCGCAGGGCCTCCCGCATTATTTTCGCCATTTCTTCGAGCGGAAAGCAGTACATGCGCCGTGAGGAGGCCCCCGGCCCAGTTCTACCACAATCCGACCAATTTGAGGGCACGTTTTATCCCCTTTTCGCACCCCCGCACCCTCGGTAAATCGGCCGTAAAACGAGGTTTGGACCTCGAAATTGACTCCCCTCTTTTCCGACGTTCGACTGTCGCACGTATCTAATGCATCACCCCAAAATCCCGCACCGCCCCGGAAACGCGAAAGTTGGCCAAGATCCGTGAGCGACAGCACACGGCCTTGGCCTTGGCCGCGGGGTGGCTGCGTGCCTAGGCCTTGGCCGCGGGGTGGCTGGGTGCCATGGCCTTGTCCTTGGCCACCGGGTGGCTGTGTTCCAAGGCCTTGGCCTCGGGGTGGCTGCGTGCCTAGGCCTTGGCCGCGGGCTGGCTGGGTGCCATGGCCTTGCCCGCGGGGTGGACGCGTACTTAGGCCTTGGCCACGGGGTGGCTGCGTGCCTCGTCCTTGGCCTTGGTCGCGGGCTGGCTACGTGCCTTTCTCGAAATGCAGCATATGCTCGCGAGCAAGGCAGGTCGCACACTCTCACGCACACACAACACACACTCCGGCTGCGCTCCCTAGGCAAGGATAGGGAGCTCCATCGTGGCCCTGTGCCTTGGCGTTGGCAGCGGGGTGGCTGCATGGCTTGGCCTTGGCCGCGGGCGAGCATTTGGCCAAAATGTGAGCACACGGTCCTCGCCGTTTCTTCGTATTCTTGGACCAAAAACTGAGATCCACACCTACCTTCCACTTCTTTCTCCAGTTTTGACTGAATCGGACGAGTGGGCCCACCCGTTTGGGCACCCGTTCGCTGCCGGTAAGATGGCCGTAAAACGAGTTTCGGAGTTCGGAATTGGATTCCGTTTTCTCCCGCCACCGACTCCCACCAAACCCGACGACGCCGTCCCCAAATCCCACGCCGCCCCCGAAACACGAAATTTGGCCACAATCCGTGTGCTATAGCTCACGGATTTTGGCCTTTTTCTGGTGGAAAAATGGGCGCAGGGCCTCCCGCATTATTTTTGCCATTTCTTCGAGCGGAAAGCAGTACTTGCGCAGTGAGGAGGCCCCCGGCCCAGTTCTACCAGAATCGGACCAATTTGAGGGCACGTTTCATCCCCTTTTCGCACCCCCGTACCCTCGGTAAATCGGCCGTAAAACGAGGTTCGGACCTCGAAATCGACTCCCCTCTTTTCCGAAGTTCGACTGTCGCACGTATCTAATGCATCACCCCAAAATCCCGCACCGCCCCGGAAACGCGAAAGTTGGCCAAGATCCGTGAGCGACAGCACACGGCCTTGGCCTTGGCCGCGGGGCGGCTGCGTGCCTAGGCCTTGGCCGCGAGGTGGCTGGGTGCAATGGCCTTGTCCTTGGCCACCGGGTGGCTGTGTGCCAAGGCCTTGGCCTCGGGGTGGCTGCGTGCCTAGGCATTGGCCGCGGGCTGGCTGGGTGCCATGGCCTTGGCCGCGGGGGGACGCGTGCCTCTGCCTCGGTCTTGGTCGTGGGCTGGCTCCGTGCCTTGCTCGAATTGCAGCACATGCTCGTGACCCAGGCACGTCGCACACTCTCGCGTACACACAACACACACTTGGGCCGCGCTCCCGGGGCAAGGATAGGGAGCTCGAGGCTTGCCCTGTGCCTTGGCCTTGGCCGCGGGGTGGCCGCGTGCCTTTGGCTTGGACTTGGCCGCGGGCGAGCATTTGTCCAAAATGTGAGGACACGGTCCTCGCCATTGCTTCGCATTCTTGGACCAAAAACTGAGATCCACGCCTACCTTCTACTTTTTTCTCCGGTTTTGCCTGAATCGGACTAGTTGGCCCACCCGTTTGGGAACCCGTTCTCTGGCGGTAAAATGGCCGTTAAACGAGTTTCGGAGCTCGGAATTGGATTCTGTTTTCTCCCGCCACCGACTCCCACCAAACCAGACCATGCCAGCCAAAAATCCCACGCCGCCTCCGAAAGACGAAATTTGGCCGCAATCCGTGTGCTATAGCTCACGGATTTTGGCCTTGTCGGGCGGAAAAATGGGCACAGGGCCTCCCGCATTATTTTCACCATTTCTTCGAGCGTAAAACATTACTAGCACTGTGAGGAGGCCCCCGGCCCAGTTCTACCACAACCGGACCAATTCGCAGGCACGTTTCGTCCCCTTTTCGCACCCCCGCACGTTCGGTAAATCGGCCGTAAAATGAGGTTCGGACCTCGCAATCGACTCCTGTCTTCTCCGACGTTCGACTGTCGCACGTATCTAATGCATCATTCCAAAATCCCGCACCGCCCCGGAAACGCGAAATTTGGCCAAGATCCGTGAGCTACAGCACACGGCCTTGGCCGCGGGGTGGCTGCGTGCCTAGGCCTTGGCAGCGGCGTGGCTGGGTGCCATGGCCTTGGCCTTGTCCACGGGGTTGCTGCGTGCCTTGGCCTTGGCCGCGGGGTGGCTGGGTGCCATGGCCTTGGCCTTGGCCGCAGGGTGGCTGCGTGCCTAGGCCTTGGCCGCGGGGTGGCTGGGTGCCATGGCCTTGGCCTTGCCTGCGGGGTGGCTGCGTGCCTTGGCCTTGGCCGCGGGCTGGCTGCGTGCCTTGCTCGAAAAGCAGCACATGCTCGCGACCAAGGCACGTCGCACAATCTCGCGCACACACAACACAAACTTGGGCCGCGCTTCCGGGGCAAGGATAGGGAGCTCGAGGCTTGCCCTGTGCCTTGGCCTTGGCCGCGGGCGAGCATTTGGCCAAAATGTGAGCACACGGTCCTCGCCGTTGCTTCGTATTCTTGGACCAAAAACTGTGATCCACACCTACCTTCCACTTCTTTCTCCGGTTTTCCCTGAATCGGAAGAGTTGGCCCACCCGTTCTCTGGCGGTAAAATGGCCGTTAAACGAGTTTAGGAGCTCAGAATTGGATTCCGTTTTCTCCCGCCACCGACTCCCACCAAGCCCGACCACGCCAGCCAAAAATCGCACGCCGCCCCCGAAACACGAAATTTGGCCGCAATCCGTCTGCTATAGCTCACGGATTTTGGCCTTGTCGGGCGGAAAAATGGGCACAGGGCCTCCCGCATTATTTTCACCATTTCTTCGAGCGCAAAACAGTACTAGCACCGTGAGGAGGCCCCCGGCCCAGTTCTACCACAACCAGACCAATTCGCAGGCACGTTTCGTCCCCTTTTCGCACCCCCACACGTTCGGTAAATCAGCCGTAAAATGAGGTTCGGACCTCGGAATCGACTCCCGTCATGTCCGACGTTCGACTGTCGCACGTATCTAATGCATCACCCCAAAATCCCGCACCGCCCCAGAAATGCGAAAGTTGGCCAAGATCCGTGAGCTACAGCACACGGCCTTGGCCGCGGGGTGGCTGCGTGCCTAGGCCTTGGCAGCGGTGTGGCTGGGTACCATGGCCTTGGCCATGGCCGCGGGGTGGCTGGGTGCCTAGGACTTGGCCGCGGGGTGGCTGTGTGCCTTTCTCGGAATGCAGCACATGCTCACGACCAAGGCACGTCGCACACTCTCGCGCACACACAACACACACTTGGGCCGTGCTCCCGGGGCAAGGATAGTGTGCTCGAGCGTGGTCCTGTGCCTTGGCCTTGGCCGCGGGGTGGCCGCGGGCGAGCATTTGGCCAAAATGTGAGCACATGGTCCCCGCCGTTGCTTCGTATTCTTGGACCAAAAACTGAGATCCACACCTACCTTCCACTTCTTTCTCTGGTTTTGCCTGAATCCGACGGGTTGGCTCACCCGTTTGGGCACCCGTTCTCTGGCGGTAAAATGGCCGTAAAACGAGTTTCGGAGCTCGGAATTGGATTCCGTTTTCTCCCGCCACCGACTCCCACCAAACCCGACCACGCCAGGAAAAAATCCCATGCCGCCCCCGAAACACGAAATTTGGCTGCAATCCGTGTGCGCTATAGCTCACGGATTTTGGCCTTTTCGGGCGAAAAAATGGGCGCAGGGCCTCCCGCATTATTTTCGCCATTTCTTCGAACGCAAAACAGTACTAGCACCGTGAGAAGGCCCCCGGCCCAGTTCTGCCACAAGCGGACCAATTCGCGGGCACGTTTCGTCCCCTTTTCGCACCCCCACACGATCGGTAAATTGGCCGTAAAACGACGTTTGGACCTCGGAATCGACTCTCGTCTTCTCCAACGTTCGACTGTCGCACGTATCTAATGCATCACCCCAAAATCCGGCACCGCCCCGGAAACGCGAAAGTTGGCCAAGATCCGTGAGCTACAGCACACGGCCTTGGCCGCGGGGTGGCGGCGTGCCTAGGCCTTGGCAGCGGCGTGGCTGGGTGCCATGGCCTTGGCCTTGGCCATGGGGTGGCTGCGTGCCTTGGCCTTGGCCGCTGGGTGGGTGGGTGCCGTGGCCTTGGCCTTGGCCGCGGGGTGGCTGCATGCCTAGGCCTTGGCCGTGGGGTGGCTGGGTGCAAAGTCCTTGGCTTTGGCCGCGGGGTGGCTGGGTGCCATGGCCTTTGTCTTGGCCGCGGGGTGGCTGGGTGCCATGGCCTTGGCCTTGGCCGCGGGGTGGCTGCGTGCCATGGCCTTGGCCTTGGCCGCGGGGTGGCTGCGTGCCTAGGCCTTGGCAGCGGCGTGGCTGGGTGCCATGGCCTTGGCCTTGGCCACGGGGTGGCTGCGTGCCTTGGCCTTGGCCACAGGGTGGCTGCGTGCCTTGGCCTTGGCCGCGGGGCGGCTGGGTGCCATGGCCTTGGCCTTGGCCGCGGGGTGGCTGCGTGCCTAGGCCTTGGCCGTGGGGTGGCTGGGTGCAAAGTCCTTGGCTTTGGCCGCGGGGTGGCTGGGTGCCATGGCCTTGGCCTTAGCCGCGGGGTGGGTGGGTGCCATGGCCTTTGTCTTGGCCGCGGGGTGGCTGGGTGCCATGCCCTTGGCCTTGGCCGCGGGGTGGCTGCGTGCCTAGGCCTTGTCCGCGGGGTGGCTGGGTGCCATGACCTCGGCGTTGTCCGCGGGGTGGCTGCGTGCCTTGGCTTTGGCGGCGGGCTGGCTGCGTGCCTTGCTCGAAATGCAGCACATGCTCGCGACCAAGGCACGTGGCACAGTTCTACCACAATCGGACCAATTCGAGGGCACGTTTCGTCCACTTTTCGCACTCCCGTACCCTCGGTAAATCGGCCGCAAAACGAGTTCGGACCTCGAAATCGACTCCCCTCTTTTCCAACGCTCGACTGTCGCACGTATCTAATGCACTACCCCAAAATCCCACACCGCCCCGGAAATGCGAAAGTTGGCCAAGATCCGTGAGCTACAGCACACGGCCTTGGCCTTGGCCGCGGGGTGGCTGCGTGCCATTGCCTTGGCCTTGGCCGCGGGGTGCCGGCGTGCCATGGCCTTGGCCGCGGGCTGGCTGCGTGCCTAGGCCTTGGCCGTGGGCTGGCTGGGTGGGATGGCATTGGCCGCGGGCTGGGTGGGTGCCATGGCCTTGGCCGCGGGGTGGACGCGTGCCTTGGCCTTGGCCACCGGGTGGCTGCGTGCCTCGGCCGCGGGCTGGCTCCGTGCCTTGCTCGAAATTCAGCAAATGCTCGCGACCAAGGCAGGTCGCACACTCTCACGCACACACAACACACACTCCGGCCGCGCTCCCGAGGCAAGGATAGGGAGCTCGATTGTGGCCCTGTGCCTTGGCGTTGGCCGCGGGGTGGCTGCATGGCTTGGCCTTGGCTGCGGGCTATCATTTGGCCAAAATGTGAGCACACGGTCCTCGCCCTTTCTTCGTATTCTTGGATCAAAAACTGAGATCCACACCTACCTTCCACTTCTTTCTCCGGTTTTGCCTGAATCAGAAGAGTGGGCCCACTTGTTTGGGCACCCGTTCGCTGCGTGTAAGATGGCCGTAAAACGAGTTTCGGAGCTCGGAATTGGATTCCGTTTTCTCCCGCCACCGACTCCCACCAAACCCGACCACGCCAGCCTAAAATCCCACGCCACCCCCCGAAACGCGAAATTTGGCCACAATCCGTGTGCTATAGCTCACGGATTTTGGCCTTTTATGGCGGAAAAATGGGCGCAGGGCCTCCCGCATTATTTTTGCCATTTCTTCGAGCGGAAAGCAGTACTTGCGCCGTGAGGAGGCCCCCGGCCCAGTTCTACCACAATCGGACCAATTTACGGGCATGTTTCGTCCCCTTTTTGCGCCCCCGCACGCTCGGTAAATCGGCCGAAAAATGAGGTTCGGACCTCGAAATCGACTCCCCTCTTTTCCAATGCTCGACTGTCGCACGTATCTAATGCATCACCTCAAAATCCCGCACCGCCCCGGAAACGCGAAAGTTGGCCAAGATCCGTGAGCTACAGCATACGGCCTTGGCCTTGTCTGCTGGCTGGCTGGGTGCCATGGCCTTGGCCGCGGGCTGGCTGCGTGCCTAGGCCTTTGCCACGGGGTGGCTGGGTGCCATGGCCTTGGCCTTGGCCGCGGGCTGGCTTCGTGACTTGCGCGAAATGCAGCACATGCTCGCGACCAAGGCACGTCGCACACTCTCGCGCCCAAGGCACGTCGCACACTCTCGCGCACACACAACACACACTTGGGCCGCGCTCCCGGGGCAAGGATAGGGAGCTCGAGCGTGGCCCTGTGCCTTGGCCTTGGCCGCGCGGTGGCCGCGTGCCTTGGCCGGGGACGAGCATTTGGCCAAAATGTGAGGACACGGTGCTCGCCGTTGCTTTGAATTCTTGGACAAAAAACTGAGATCCACACCTACCTTCCACTTCTTTCTCCGGTTTTGCGTGAATCGGACGAGTTGGCCCACCCATTGGGGAACCCGTTCTCTGGCGGTAAAATGGCCATAAAACGAGTTTCGGAGCTCGGAATTGGATTCCGTTTTCTCCCGCCACCTACTCCTTTAAATCAGAAGTAAAACGAGGTTCGGACCTCGGAATTGACTCCCGTCTCCTCCGACGTTCGACTGTCGCACGTATCTAATTTATCACCCCAAAATCCCACCCCGCCCTGGAAACGCGAAAGTTGGCCAAGATCCGTGAGCTACAGCACACGGCCTTGGCCGCGGGGTGGCTGCGTGCCTAGGCCTTGGCCGCGGGGTGGCTGGGTGCCATGGCCTCGGGGTGGCTGCGTGCCTAGGCTTTGGCCTCGAGCTGGCTGGGTGCCATGGCCTTGGCCTTGGCCTTGGCCGCGGGGTGGCTGCGTGCCTTGGCTTTGGCCGCGGGGTGGCTGCGTGCCTTGCTCGAAATGCAGCACATGCTCGCGACCAACGCACGTCGCACACTCTCGTGCACACACAACACAAACTTTGGCTGCGCTCCCAGGGCAAGCATAGGGAGCTCGAGCGTGGCCCTGTGCCTTGGTCTTGGCCGCGGGGTGGCCGCATCCCTTGGCCGCGGGCGAGCATTTGTCCAAAATGTGAGCACGCGGTCCTCGCCGTTGTTTTGTATTCTTGGACCAAAAACTGAGATCCACACCTACCTTCCACTTCTTTCTCCGGTTTTGCTGAATCCGACGAGTTGGCCCACCCGTTTGGGAACCCGTTCTCTGGCGGTAAAATGGCTGTTAAACGAGTTTCGGAGCTCGGAATTGGATTCCGTTTTCTCCCGCCACCGACTCCCACCAAACCCGACCACGCCAGCCAAAAATCCCACGCCGCCACCGAAACATGAAATTTGGCGGCAATCCGTGTGCTATAGCTCACGGATTTTGGCCTTTTCGGGCTGAAAAATGGGCGCAGGGCCTCCTGCATTATTTTCGCCATTTCTTCGAGCGTAAAACAGTACTAGCACCGTGAGGAGGCCCCCGGCCCAGTTCCACCACAACCGGACCAATTCGCGGGCACGTATCGTCCCCTTTTCGCGCCCCTGCACGTTCGGTAAATCGGCCGTAAAACGAGGTTCGGACCTCGGAATCGACTCCCGTCTTTTCCGACGTTCGACTGTCACACGTATCTAATGCATCACCCCAAAATCCCGCACCGGCCCGGAAACGCGAAAGTTGAACAAAATCCGTGAGCTACAGCACACGGCCTTGGCCGCGGAGTGGCTGCGTGCCTAGGCCTTGGCCGCGGGGTGGCTGGGTGCCAT
This sequence comes from Luvunga scandens, assembly GCA_030449905.1. Taxonomy (NCBI): domain Eukaryota; kingdom Viridiplantae; phylum Streptophyta; class Magnoliopsida; order Sapindales; family Rutaceae; genus Luvunga; species Luvunga scandens. The sequence goes on along the minus strand of JASUUG010000764.1, from coordinate 42,349 downwards.
GGCCTTGGCCTCGGCCGCGGGGCGGCTGCGTGCCATGGCCTTGGCCTTGGCCGCGGGGCGGCTGCGTGCCTAGGCCTTGGCCGCGGGGTGGCTGGGTGCCATGGCCTTGTCCGCGGGCTGGCTTCATGCCTAAGCCTTGGCCGCGGGGTGGCTGGGTGCCATGGCCTTGGCCGCGGGCTGGCCGCGTGCCATGCTCGAAAAGCAGCACATGCTCGTGACCAAGGCACGTCGCACACTCTCGCGCACACACAATACACACTTGGGCCGCGCTCCCGGGGCAAGGATAGGGAGCCCGAGCGTGGCCCTGTGCCTTGGCCTTGGCCGCGGGGTGGCCGCATGCCTTGGCCGCGGGCGAGCATTTGGCCAAAATGTGAGCGCACGGTCCTCGCCGTTGCTTCGTATTCTTGGACCAAAAACTGAGATCCACACCTATCTTCCACTTCTTTCTCCGGTTTTGCCTGAATCGGACGAGTTGGCCCACCCGTTTGGGCACCCGTTCTCTGGCGGTAAAATGGCCCTAAAACGAGTTTCGGAACTCGGAATTGGATTCCATTTTCTACCGCCACCGACTCGCACCAAACCCGACCAAGCCAGCTAAAAATCCCACACCGCCCCCAAAACGCGAAATTTGGCCGCAATCCGTGTGCTATAGCTCACAGATTTTGGCCTTTTCGGGCAGAAAAATGGGCGCAGGGCCTCCCGCATTATTTTCACCATTTCTTCGAGCGCAAAAAAGTACTAGCACCGTGAGGAGGCCCCCGGCCCAGTTCTACCACAACCGGACCAATTCGCGGGCACGTTTCGTCCCCTTTTCGCACCCCCGCACGTTCGGTAAATCGGCCGTAAAACGAGGTTCGGACCTCGGAATCCACTCCCGTCTTCTCCGACGTTCCACTGTCGCACGTATCTAATGCATCACCCCAAAATCCCGTAACGCCCCGGAAAAGCGAAAGTTGGCCAAGATCCGTGAGCTACAGCAGACGGCCTTGGCCGCGGGGTGGCCGCGTGCCTTGGCCTTGGCCTTGGCCGTGGGCGAGCATTTTTCCAATATGTGAGCACACGGTCCTCGCCGTTGCTTCGTATTTTTTGACCAAAAACTGAGATCCACACCTACCTTCCACTTCTTTCTCCGGTTTTGCCTGAATCCGACGAGTTGGCCCACCCGTTTGGGCACCCGTTCTCTGGCGGTAAAATGGCCGTAAAACGAGTTTCGGAACTCGGAATTGGATTCCGTTTTCTACCACCACCGACTCCCACCAAACCCGACCACGCCCGCCAAAAATCCCACGCCGACCCCGAAACGCGAAATTTGGCCGCAATCCGTGTGCTATAGCTCACGGATTTTGGCCTTTTCGGGTGGAAAAATGGGCGCAGGGCCTCCCGCATTATTTTCGCCATTTGTTTGAGCGCAAAACAGTACTAGCACCGTGAGGAGGCCCCCGGCCCAGTTCTACCACAACCGGACCAATTCGCGGGCACGTCTCGTCCCCTTTTCGCACCCCGCACGTTCGGTAAATTGGCCGTAAAATGAGGTTCGGACCTCAGAATCGACACCCGTCTTCTCCGACATTCGACTGTCGCACGTATCTAATGCATCACCCCAAAATCCCGCACCGCCCCGGAAATGCGAAAGTTGGCCAAGATCCGTGACCTACAGCACACGGCCTTGGCAGCGGGGTGGCTGCAAGCCTAGGCCTTGGCAGCGGCGTGGCTGCAAGCCTAGGCCTTGGCAGTGGCGTGGCTGGGCGCCATGGCCTTGGCCTTGGCCACGGGGTGACTGCGTGCCTTGGCCTTGGCCACGGCCAGGGGGTGGCTGCGTGCCTTGGCCATGGCCGCAGGGTGGCTGGGTGCCATGGCCTTGGCCTTGGCCGCGGGCTGGCTCCGTGCCTTGCTCGAAATACCGCACATGCTCGTGACCAAGGCACGTCGCACACTCTCGCGCACACACAACACAAACTTGGGCCGCGCTTCCGGGGCAAGGATAGGGAGCTTGAGCGTGGCCCTGTGCCTTGGCCTTGGCCGCGGATGGCCGCGTGCCTTGGCCTTGGCGAGCATTTGGCCAAAATGTGAGCACACGGTCCTCGCCGTTGCTTCGTATTCTTCGACCAAAAACTGAGATCCACACCTACCTTCCACTCGTCCGATTCAGGCAAAACCGGAGAAAGAAGTGGAAGGTAGGTGTGGATCTCAGTTTTTGCTCCAAGAATACGAAGAAACGGCGAGGACCGTGTGCTCACATTTTGGCCAAATGCTCGCCCGCGGCCAAGGCCAAGCCATACAGCCACCCCGCGGCCAACGCAAAGGCATAGGGCCACGCTCGAGCTCCCTATCCTTGCCTCGGGAGCACGGCCGGAGTGTGTGTTGTGTGTGCGTGAGAGTGTACGACCTGCCTTGGTCGCGAGCATATGCTCACATTTTGGAGTGGAAGGTAGGTGTGGATCTCAGTTTTTGCTCCAAGAATACGAAGAAACGGCGAGGACCGTGTGCTCACATTTTGCCCAAATGCTCGCCCGCGGCCAAGGCCAAGCCATGCAGCCACCCCGCGGCCAACGCAAAGGCATAGGGCCACGCTCGAGCTCCCTATCCTTGCCTCGGGAGCGCGGCCGGAGTGTGTGTTGTGTGTGCGTGAGAGTGTACGACCTGCCTTGGTCGCGAGCATATGCTGCATTTCGAGAAAGGCACGTAGCCAGCCCGCGGCCAAGGCCAAGGCCGAGGCACGCCGCCACCACGGGGGAAAGGCCTAGGCATGCGTCCATCCCCGGCATCCCAGCCACCCCGCGGCCAAGGCCTAGGCACGCAGCCACCCCTCGGCCAAGGCTAAGGCCGTGTGCTGTCGCTCACGGATCTTGGCCAACTTTCGCGTTTCCGGGGCGGTGCGGGATTTTGGGGTGATGCATTAGATACGTATGACAGTCGAACGTCGGAAAAGAGGAGAGTCGATTTCGAGTTCCGAACCTCGTTTTACGGCCGATTTTCCGAGGGTGCGGGGGTGCGAAAAGGGGACGAAACGTGCCCTCGAATTTGGCTGATTGTGGTAGAACTGGGCCGGGGTCTCCTCACGGCGCAAGTACTGCTTTCCGCTCGAAGAAATGGCAAAAATAATGCGGGAGGCCCTGCGCCCATTTTTCCTCTAGAAAAGGCCGAAATCCGTGAGCTATAGCACACGGATTGTGGCCAAATTTCGCGTTTCGGGGGCGGCGTGGGATTTTGGGCTGGCGTCGTCGGGTTTGGTGGGAGTCGGTGGCGGGAGAAAATGGAATCCAATTCCGAGCTCCGAAACTCGTTTTACGGCCATCTTACCGGCAGCGAACGGGTGCCCAAACGGGTGGGCCAACTCGTCCGATTCAGGCAAAACCGGAGAAAGAAGTGGAAGGTAGGTGTGGATCTTAGTTTTTGGTCCAAGAATACGAAGAAACGGCGAGGACCGTGTGCTGACATTTTGGCCAAATGCTGGCCCGCGGCCAAGGCCAAGCCATGCAGCCACCCCGCGGCCAACGCCAAGGCACAGGGCCACGCTCGAGCCACCTATCCTTGCCTCAGGAGTGCGGCCCGAGTGTGTGTTGTATGTGCGTGAGAGTGTGCGACCTGCCTTGGTCGCGAGCATGTGCTGCATTTCGAGCAAGGCACGGATCCAGCCCGCGGCCAAGGCCTTGGCACGCAGCCAGCCCGCGGCCAAGGCCTTGGCACCGAGCCAACCCGCTTCAAAGGCCGAGGCATGCAGCCACCCCTGGCCAAGGCCTAGGCACGCGTCCACCCCGCGGCCAAGGCCATGGCACCCAGCCAGCCCGCGGCCAAGGCCTAGGCACGCAGCCACCCCGCGGCCAAGGCCACGGCCGTGTGCTGTCGCTCACGGATCTTGGCCAACTTTCGCGTTTCCGGGGCGGTGCGGGATTTCTGGGTGATGCATTAGATACATATGACAGTCGAACGTCGGAAAAGAGGGGAGTCGATTTCGAGGTCCGAAACTCATTTTACGGCCAATTTACCGAGGGTGCGGGGGTGAGAAAAGGGGACGAAACGTGCCCACGAATTGGTCCGATTGTGGTAGAACTGGGCCGGGGGCCTCCTCACGGTGCAAGTACTTCTTTCCGATCAAAGAAATGGCAAAAATAATGTGGGAGGCCCTGCGCCCATTTTTCCGCCAGAAAAGGCCAAAATCCGTGAGCTATAGCACATGGATTGTGGCTGAATTTCACATTTCGGGGGCGGCGTGGGATTTTGGGCTGCGTCGTTGGGTTTGGTGGGAGTCGGTGGCGGGAGAAAACGGAATCCAATTCCGAGCGCCGAAACTCGTTTTATGGCCATCTTACCGGCAGCGAACGGGTGCCCAAACGGGTGGGCCAACTCGTCCGATTCAGGCAAAACCGGAGAAAGAAGTGGAAGGTAGGTGTGGATCCCAGTTTTTGGTCCAAAAATTCGAAGAAACGGCGAGGACCGTGTGCTCACATTTTGGCCAAATGCACGCCCGCGGCCAAGGCCAAGCCATGCAGCCACCCCGCGGCCAACGCCAAGGCACAGGGCCACACTCGAGCTCCCTATCCTTGCCTCGGGAGCGCGGCCGGAGTGTGTGCTGTGTGTGCGTGAGAGTGTGCAACCTGCCTTGGTCGCGAGCATGTGCTGCATTTCGAGCAAGGCACGGAGCCAGCCCGCGGCCGAGGCACGCAGCCACCCCGTGGCCAAGGCCATGGCACGCAGCCACCCCGAGGCCAAGGCCAAGGCCATGGCACCCAGCCAGCCCGCGGCCAAGGCCGTGTGCTGTCGCTCACGGATCTTGGCCAACTTTCGCGTTTCCGGGGCGGTTCGGGATTTTGGGGTGATGCATTAGATACCTGCGACAGTCGAACGTCGGAAAAGAGGGGAGTCAATTTCCAGGTCTGAACGTCGTTTTACGGCCGATTTACCGAGGGTGCGGGGGTGCGAAAAGGGGACGAAACATGCCCTCGAATTGGTCCGATTGTGGTAGAACTGGGCCGGGGGCCTCCTCACGGCGCAAGTACTGCTTTCCGCTCGAAGAAATGGAAAAAATAATGCGGGAGGCCCTGCGCCCATTTTTCCGCCAGAAAAGGCCAAAATCCACGAGCTATAGCAAACGGATTGTGGCCAAATTTCACATTTCAGGGGCGGCGTGGGATTTTTGGCTGGCGACGTCGGGTTTGGTAGGAGTCGGTGGCGGGAGAAAACGGAATCCAATTCCGAGCGCCGAAACTCATTTTATGGCCGTCTTACCGGCAGCGAACGGGTGCCCAAACGGGTGGGCCAACTCGTCCGATTCAGGCAAAACCGGAGAAAGAAGTGGAAGGTAGGTGTGGATCCCAGTTTTTGGTCCAAGAATACGAAGAAACGGCGAGGACCGTGTGCTCACATTTTGGCCAAATGCACGCCCGCGGCCAAAGCCAAGCCATGCAGGCACCCCGCGGCCAACGCCAAGGCACAGGGCCACACTCGAGCTCCCTATCCTTGCCTCGAGAGCGTGGCCGGAGTGTGTGCTGTGTGTGCGTGAGAGTGTGCGACCTGCCTTGGTCGCGAGCATGTGCTGCATTTCGAGCAAGGCACGGATCCAGCCCGCGGCCAAGGCCTTGGCACGCAGCCAGCCCGCGGCCAAGGCCTTGGCACCCAGCCAACCCGCGGCAAAGGCCGAGGCATGCAGCCACCCCTGGCCAAGGCCTAGGCACGCGTCCACCCCGCGGCCAAGGCCATGGCACCCAGCCAGCCCGCGGCCAAGGCCTAGGCACGCAGCCACCCCGCGGCCAAGGCCACGGCCGTGTGCTGTCGCTCACGGATCTCGGCCAACTTTCGCGTTTCCGGGGCGGTGCGGGATTTCTGGGTGATGCATTAGATACATATGACAGTCGAACGTCGGAAAAGAGGGGAGTCGATTTCGAGGTCCGAAACTCATTTTACGGCCAATTTACCGAGGGTGCGGGGGTGAGAAAAGGGGACGAAACGTGCCCACGAATTGGTCCGATTGTGGTAGAACTGGGCCGGGGGCCTCCTCACGGTGCAAGTACTGCTTTCCGATCAAAGAAATGGCAAAAATAATGTGGGAGGCCCTGCGCCCATTTTTCCGCCAGAAAAGGCCAAAATCCGTGAGCTATAGCACATGGATTGTGGCTGAATTTCACATTTCGGGGGCGGCGTGGGATTTTGGGCTGCGTCGTTGGGTTTGGTGGGAGTCGGTGGCGGGAGAAAACGGAATCCAATTCCGAGCGCCGAAACTCGTTTTATGGCCATCTTACCAGCAGCGAACGGGTGCCCAAACGGGTGGGCCAACTCGTCCGATTCAGGCAAAACCGGAGAAAGAAGTGGAAGGTAGGTGTGGATCCCAGTTTTTGGTCCAAAAATTCGAAGAAACGGCGAGGACCGTGTGCTCACATTTTGGCCAAATGCACGCCCGCGGCCAAGGCCAAGCCATGCAGCCACCCCGCGGCCAACGCCAAGGCACAGGGCCACACTCGAGCTCCCTATCCTTGCCTCGGGAGCGCGGCCGGAGTGTGTGCTGTGTGTGCGTGAGAGTGTGCAACCTGCCTTGGTCGCGAGCATGTGCTGCATTTCGAGCAAGGCACGGAGCCAGCCCGCGGCCGAGGCACGCAGCCACCCCGTGGCCAAGGCCATGGCACGCAGCCACCCCGTGGCCAAGGCCATGGCACGCAGCCACCCCGTGGCCAAGGCCATGGCACGCAGCCACCCCGAGGCCAAGGCCAAGGCCATGGCACCCAGCCAGCCCGCGGCCAAGGCCGTGTGCTGTCGCTCACGGATCTTGGCCAACTTTCGCGTTTCCGGGGCGGTTCGGGATTTTGGGGTGATGCATTAGATACGTGCGACAGTCGAATGTCGGAAAAGAGGGGAGCCAATTTCCAGGTCTGAACGTCGTTTTACGGCCGATTTACCGAGGGTGCGGGGGTGCGAAAAGGGGACGAAACATGCCCTCGAATTGGTCCGATTATGGTAGAACTGGGCCGGGGGCCTCCTCACGGCGCAAGTACTGCTTTCCACTCGAAGAAATGGAAAAAATAATACGGGAGGCCCTGCGCCTATTTTTCCGCCAGAAAAGGCCAAAATCCGTGAGCTATAGCACACGGATTGTGGCCAAATTTCACATTTCGGGGGCGGCGTGGGATTTTGGGCTGGCGACGTCGGGTTTGGTAGGAATTGGTGGCGGGAGAAAAACGGAATCCAATTCCGAGCGCCGAAACTCGTTTTACGGCCATCTTACCGGCACCGAATGGGTGCCCAAATGGGTGGGCCAACTCGTCCGATTCAGGCAAAACCGGAGAAAGAAGTGGAAGGTAGGTGTGGATCCCAGTTTTTGGTCCAAGAATACGAAGAAACGGCGAGGACCGTGTGCTCACATTTTGGCCAAATGCATGCCCGCGGCCAATGCCAAGCCATGCAGCCACCCCGCGGCCAACGCCAAGGCACAGGGCCACACTCGAGCTCCCCATCCTTGCCTCGAGAGCGTGGCCGGAGTGTGTGCTGTGTGTGCGTGAGAGTGTGCGACCTGCCTTGGTCGCGAGCATGTGCTGTATTTCGAGAAAGGCAGGTAGCCAGCCCACGGCCAAGGCCAAGGCCGAGGCACGCAGCAACCCCATGGCCAAGGCCTAGGCACGCGTCCACCCCGCGGCCAAGGCGTAGGCACGCAGCCACCCCGCGGCCATGGCCTAGGCACACAGCCACCCGGTGGCCAAGGGCAAGGCCATGGCACCCAGCCAGCCCGCGGCCAAGGCCTAGGTACGCAGCCACCCCGCGGCCAACTTTTGCGTTTCCGTGCCGGTGCAGGATTTTGGGGTGATGCATTAGATACGTGCGACAGTCGAACGTCGGAAAAGAGGGGAGTCGATTTCGAGGTCCGAACCTCGTTTTACGGCCGATTTACCGAGGGTGCAGGGGTACGAAAAGGGGACGAAACGTGCCCTCGAACTGGTCCGATTGTGGTAGAACTGGGCCGGGGGCCTCCTCACGGCGCAAGTACTGCTTTCCGATTGAAGAAATGGAAAAAATAATGCGGGAGGCCCTGCGCCCATTTTTCCGCCAGAAAAGGCCCAAATCCGTGAGCTATAGCACATAGATTGTGGCCAAATTTCGCGTTTCGGGGGCGGCGTGGGATTTTGTGCTGGCGTCGTCGGGTTTTGTGGGAGTCGGTGGCGGGAGAAAACGGAATCCAATTCCGAACTCTGAAACTCATTTTACGGCCATCTTACCGGCAGCGAACGGGTGCCCAAACGGGTGGGCCAACTCGTCCGATTCAGGCAAAACCAGAGAAAGAAGTGGAAGGTAGGTGTGGATCTCAGTTTTTGGTCCAAGAATAGGAAGAAACGGCGAGGACCGTGTGCTCACATTTTGGCCAAATACTCGCCCGTGGCCAAGGCCAAGCCACGCAGCCACCCCGCGCCCAACGCCAAGGCACAGGGCCACACTCGAGCTCCCTATCCTTGCCTCGGGAGCGCGGCCGGAGTGTGTGTTGTGTGTGCGTGAGAGTGTGCGACCTGCCTTGGTCGCGAGCATGTGCTGCATCTCGAGCAAGGCACGGAGCCAGCCCGCGGCCAATGCCAAGGCCGAGGAACGCAGCCACCCCGTGGCCAAGGCCAAGGCACGCGTCCACCCCGCGGTCAAGGCCATGGCACCCAGGCAGCCCGCGGCCAAGGCCAAGGCCATGGCACGCAGCCAGCCCGCGGCCAAGGCCAAGGCCATGGCACGCAGCCACCCCGCGGCCAAGGCCAAGGCCATGGCACGCAGCCACCCCGCGGCCAAGGCCAAGGCCATGGCACGCAGCCACCCTGAGGCCAAGGCCAAGGCCATGGAACGCAGCCACCCCGTGGCCAAGGCCAAGGCCTAGGCACGCAGCCACCCCGCGGCCAAGGCCAAGGCCGTATGCTGTCGCTCACGGATCTTGGCCAACTTTCGCGTTTCCGGGGCGGTGCGGGATTTTGGGGTGATGCATTAGATACGTGCGACAGTCGAACGTCGGAAAAGGGGGGAGTCGATTTCGAGGTCCGAACCTCGTTTTACGGCCGATTTACCGAGGGTGCGGGGTGGATGCGTGCCTAGGCCTTGGCCGCGGGGTGGATGCGTGCCTAGGCCTTGGCAGCGGGGTGGCTGGGTGCCATGGCCTTGGCCTTGGCCACCGAGTGGCGGTGTGCCAAGTCCTTGGTCACGGGGTGGCTGCGTGCCTAGGCCTTGGCCGCGGGCTGGCTGGGTGCCATGGCCTTGGCCGCGGGGTGGACGCGTGCCTAGGCCTTGGCCTCGGGGTGGCTGCGTGCCTCGTCCTTGGCCTTGGCCGCGGGCTGGCTACGTGCCTTTCTCGAAATGCAGCATATGCTCGCGACCAAGGCAGGTCGTACACTCTCACGCACGCACAACACACACTCCGGCCGCGCTCCCGAGGCAAGGATAGGGAGCTCGAGCGTTCCCGAGGCAAGGATAGGGAGCTCGAGCGTGGCCCTGTGCCTTGGCGTTGGCCGCGGGCTGGCTGCATGGCTTGGCCTTGGCCGCGGGTTCGCATTTGGCCAAAATGTGAGCACACGGTCCTCGCCGTTTCTTCGTATTCTTGGACCAATAACTGAGATCCACACCTACCTTCCCCTTCTTTCTCCGGTTTTGCCTGAATCGGACGAGTTGGCCCACCCGTTTGGGCACCCGTTAGCTGCCGGTAAGATGGCCGTAAAACGAGTTTCGGAGCTCGGAATTGGATTCTGTTTTCTCCGGCCACCGACTCCCACCAAACCTGACGACGCCAGCCCAAAATCCCACGCCTCCCCGAAACGCGAAATTTGGCCACAATCCGTGTGCTATAGCTCACGGATTTTGGACTTTTCTGGCGGAAAAATTGGCGCAGGGCCTCCCGCATTATTTTTGCCATTTCTTCGAGCGGAAAGCAGTACTTGCGCCGTGACGAGGCCCCCGGCCCAGTTCTACCAGAATTGGACCAATTCGAGGGCACGTTTCATCACCATTTCGCACCCCCGCACCCTCGGTAAATCGGCCGTAAAACGAGGTTCGGACCTCGAAATCGACTCCCCCCTTTTCCGACGTTCGACTGTCGCACGTATCTAATGCATCACCCCAAAATCCCGCACCGCCTCGGAAACGCGAAAGTTGGCCAAGATCCGTGAGCGACAGCATACGGCCTTGGCCTTGGCCGCGGGGTGGCTGCGTGCCAAGGCCTTGGCCTTGGCCGCGGGGTGGCTGCGTGCCATGGCCTTGGCCTTGGCCTCGGGGTGGCTGCGTGCCAAGGCCTTGGCCGGAGGCTGGCTGCGTGCCTAGGCCTTGGCCGCGGGCTGGCTGGGTGCCATGGCCTGGGCCGCGGGGTGGACGCGTGCCTTGGCCTTGGCCACGGGGTGGCTGCGTGCCTCGGCCTTGGCCTTGGCTGCGGGCTGGCTCCGTGCCTTGCTCGAAATGCAGCACATGCTCGCGACCAAGGCAGGTCGCACACTCTCACGTACACACAACACACACTCCGGCCGCGCTCCCGAGGCAAGGATAGGGAGCTCGAGCGTGGCCCTCTGCCTTGGCGTTGGGCGTGGGGTGGCTGCGTGGCTTGGCCTTGGCCGCGGGCGAGCATTTGGCCAAAATGTGAGCACACGGTCCTCGCCGTTTCTTCGTATTCTTGGACCAATAACTGAGATCCACACCTACCTTCCCCTTCTTTCTCCGGTTTTGCCTGAATCGGACGAGTTGGCCCACCCGTTTGGGCACCTGTTCGCTGGCGGTAAGATGGACGTAAAACGAGTTTCGGAGCTTGGAATTGGATTCCGTTTTCTCCTGCCACCGACTCCCACCAAACCCGACGACGCCAGCCCAAAATCCCACGCCTCCCCGAAACACGAAATTTGGCCACAATCCGTGTGCTATAGCTCACGGATTTTGGCCTTTTCTGGCGGAAAAATTGGGCGCAGGGCCTCCCACATTATTTTTGCCATTTCTTCGAGCGGAAAGCAGTACTTGCGCCATGACGAGGCCCCCGGTCCAGTTCTACCAAAATCGGACCAATTCCAGGGCACGTTTCGTCCCCTTTTCGCACCCCCGCACCCTCGGTAAATCGGCCGTAAAACGAGGTTCGGACCTCGAAATCGACTCCCCTCTTTTCCGACGTTCGACTGTCTTACGTATCTAATGCATCAGCCCAAAATCCCGCACGGCCACGGAAATGCGAAAGTTAGCCAAGATCCGTGAGCGACGGCACACGGCCTTGGCCTTGGCCGCGGGGTGGCTGGGTGCCATGGCCTTGGCCTTGGCCACCGGGTGGCTGTGTGCCAAGGCCTTGGCCGCGTGGTGGCTGCATGCCTAGGCCTTGGCTGCGGGCTGGTTGGGTGCCATGGCCTTGGCCGCGGGGTGGACGCGTGCCTTGGCCTTGGCCACGGGGTGGCTGCGTGCCTCGGCCTTGGCCTTGGCCGCGGGCTGGCTCCGTGCCTTGCTCGAAATGCAGCACATGCTCGTGACCAAGGCAGGTCGCACACTCTCACGCACACACAACACACACTCCGGCCGCGCTCCCGAGGCAAGGATAGGGAGCTCGAGCGTGGCCCTGTGCCTTGGCGTTGGCTGCGGGGTGGCTGCGCGGCTTGGCCTTGGCCGCGGGCGAGCATTTGGCCAAAATGTGAGCACACGGTCCTCGCCGTTGCTTCGTATTCTTGGACCAAAAACTGAGATCCACACCTACCTTCCACTTCTTTCTCTGGTTTTGCCTGAATCCGACGAGTTGGCTCACCCGTTTGGGCACCCGTTTTCTGGCGGTAAAATGGCCGTAAAACGAGTTTCGGAGCTCGGAATTGGATTCCGTTTTCTCCCGCCACCGACTCCCACCAAACCCGACCACGCCATGCAAAAATCCCACGCCGCCCCCGAAACATCAAATTTGGCCGCAATCCGTGTGCTATATAGCTCACAGATTTTGGCCTTTTCGGGCGGAAAAATGGGCGCAGGGCCTCCCGCATTATTTTGGCCATTTCTTCGAGCGCAAAACAGTACTAGCACCGTGAGGAGGCCCCCGGCCCATTTCTACCACAACCGGACAAATTCGCGGGCACGTTTCGTCCACTTTTCGCACCCCCGCACGTTCGGTAAATCGGCCGTAAAACGACGTTCGGACCTCGGAATCGACTCCCGTCTTCTCCGACGTTCGAATGTCGCACGTATCTAATGCATCACCCCAAAATCCGGCACCGCCCTGGAAACGCAAAAGTTGGCCAAGATCCGTGAGCTACAGCACACGGCCTTGGCCCGGGGTGGCTGCGTGCCTAGGCCTTGGCCGCGGGGCGGCTGGGTGCCATGGCCTTTGCCTTAGCCGCGGGGTGGCTGCGGGGTAGCTGCGTGCCATGGCCTTGGCCTTGGCCGCGGGGTGCCTGCGTGCCATGGCCTTGGCCTTAGCCTCGGGGTGGCTGCGTGCCAAGGCCTTGGCCGCGGGCTGGCTGCGTGCCTAGGCCTTGGCCGCGGGCTGGCTGGGTGACATGGCCTTGGCCGCGGGCTGGGTGGGTGCCATGGCCTTGGCCGTGGGGTGGACGCGTGCCTTGGCCCTGGCCACCGGGTGGCTGCGTGCCTCGGCCTTGGCCTTGGCCGCGGGCTGGCTCCATGGCTCCGTGTGCTATAGCTCACGGATTTTGGCCTTTTCTGGCGGAAAAATGGGCGCATGGCCTCCCGCATTATTTTCGCCATTTCTTCGAGTGGAAAACAATACTTTTGCCGTGATGAGGCCCCCGGCCCAGTTCTACCACAATCGGACCAATTCGCGGGCACGTTTCGTCCCCTTTTCGCACCGCCGCACGTTCGGTAAATCGGCCGTAAAAGGAGGTTCGGACCTCAGAATCGACTCCCGTCTTTTCCGACGTTCGACTGTCGCACGTACCTAATGCATCACCCAAAAATCCCGCACTGCCCCGGAAACGCGAAAGCTGGCCAAGATCCGCGAGCCACAGCACACGGCCTTGGCCTTGGCCGCGGGCTGGCTGGGTGCCATGGCCTTGGCCTTGGGTGGCTTGGCCTTGGCCGCGGGGTGGACGCGTGCCTTGGCCTTGGGCTGGCTCCGTGCCTTGCTCGAAATGCAGCACATGCTCGCGACCAAGGCACATCGCACACTCTCACGCACACAAAACACACACTCGGGCTGCGATCCCGAGGCAAGGATAGGGAGCTCTAGCGTGGCCCTGTGCCATAGCCTTAGCCGCGGGTGAGCATTTGGCAAAAATGTGAGCACACGGTCCTCACCGTTGCTTCGTATTCCTGGACCAAAAACTGAGATCCACACCTACCTTCCACTTCTTTCTCCGGTTTTGCCTGAATCGGACGAGTTGGCCCACCCGTTCGCTGCCGGTAAAATGGCCGTAAAACGAGTTTCGGAGCTCGGAATTGGATTCCGTTTTCTCCCACCACTGACTGCCACCAAACCCGACCACGCCAGTCCAAAATCCAATGCCGCCCCCGAAACGCGAAATTTGGCCACAATCCGTGTTCTATAGCTCACGGATTTTTGCCTTTTCCGGCGGAAAAGTGGGCGCAGGGCCTCCCGCATTATTTTCACCATTTCTTCGAGCGGAAAACAGTACTTGCTCCATGAGGAGGCCACCGGCCCAGTTCTACCACAATCAGACGAATTCGCGGGCACGATTCATCCGCTGTTCGCACCCCTGCACGTTCGGTAAATCGGCCATAAAACGAGGTTCCGACCTCGGAATCGACTCCCGTCATTTCCGACGTTCGACTGTCGCACGTATCTAATGCATCACCCCAAAATCCCGCGCCGCCTCGGAAACGCGAAAGTTGGCCAAGATCCGCGATCCACAGAACACGCCCTTTGCCTTGGCCGCGGGGTGGCTGGGTGCGTTGGGCTTGGCCGCGGGCTGGCTGCGTGCCATGGCCTTGGCGTTGGCCGCGGGCTGGCTGCGTGCCTTGCTCGAAATGCAGCACATGCTCGTGACCAAGGCACGTCGCACACTCTCGCGCACACACAACACACACTTGGGCCGCGCTCCCGGGGCAAGGATAGGGAGCTCGAGCGTGGCCCTGTGCCTTGGCCTTGGCCGCGCGGTGGCCGCGTGCCTTGGCCGCGGGCGAGCATTTGGCCAAAATGTGAGGATACGGGCCCACCCGTTGGGGAACCCGTTCTCTGGCGGTAAAATGGCCGTAAAACAAGTTTCGGCGCTCGGAATTGGATTCCGTTTTCTCCCGCCACCGACTCCCACCAAACCCGACCACGGCAGCAAAAAATCCAACGCCGCCCCCGAAACGCGAAATTTGGCCGCAATCCGTGTCCTATAGCTCACGGATTTTGCCCTTTTCGAGCGGAAAAATGCGAAAGTTAGCCAAGATCCGTGAGCTACAGCACACGGCCTTGGCCGCGGGGTGGCTGCGTGCCTAGGCCATGTCCGCGGGGTGGCTGCGTGCCTAGGCCATGGCCGCGGGGTGGCTACGTGCCTAGGCCTTGGCCGCGGGGTGGCTGCGTGCCTAGGCCTTGGCCGCGGGGTGGGTGGGTGCCATGGCCTTGGCTTTGGCCGCGGGGTGGCTGCTTGCCTTGCTCGAAATGCAGCACATGCTCGCGACCAAGGCACGTCGCACACTCTCACATACACACAACACAAACTTGGGCTCGAGCGTGGCCCTGTGCCTTGGCCTTGGCCACGGGGTGGCTGCGTGCCTATGCCTTGGCCGCGGGGTGCCTGGGTGCCATGGCCTTGGCCTTGGCCGCGGGGTGGCTGCGTGCCTAGGCCTTGTCCGCGGGGTGCCTGGGTGCCATGGCCTTGGCCTTGGCCAAGGGGTGGCTGCGTGCCTTTGCTTTGGCCGCGGGCTGGCTTCATGCCTTGTTTGAAATGCAGCACATGCTCGCGACCAAGGCACGTCGTACACTCTCGCACACACACAACACAAACTTGGGCCGCGCTCCCGGGGCAAGGATAGGGAGCTCGAACGTGGCCCTGAGCCTTGGCCTTGGCCGCGGGGTAGCCGCGTGGCTTGGCCTTCGCCTTGGCCGCGGGCGAGCATTTGTTCAAAATGTGAGCACACAGTCCTCGCCGTTGCTTCGTATTCTTGGACCAAAAACTTAGATCCACACCTACCTTCCACTTCTTTCACCGGTTTTGCCTGAATCCGACGAGTTGGCCCACCGTTTGGGCACCCATTCTCTGGCGGTAATATGGCCGCAAAACGAGTTTCGGAGCTCGGAATTGGATTCCTTTTTCTCCCGCTACCGACTCCCACCAAGCCCCACCACGGCCACCAAAAATCCCACGTCGCCCACGAAATGTGAAATTTGGCCGCAATCTGTGTGCTATAGGTTACGGATCTTGGCCTTTTCGGGCCGAAAAAAGTGTGGAGGGCCTCCCGCATTATTTTCGCAATTTCTTCGAGCGCAAAACAGTACTAGCACCGTGAGCAGGCCCCAGGCCCAGTTCTACCCCAACAGGACCAATTCGCGGGCACGTTTCGTCCCCTTTTCGCACCCCCGCACGTTCGGTAAATTGGCCGTAAAATGATTTTCGGACCTCGGAATCGACTCCCATCTTCTCTGACGTTCGACTGTCGCACGTATCTAATGTATCACGCCAAAATCCCGGCTCGCTGAGGAAACGCGAAAGTTGGCCAAGATCCGTGAGCTACAGCACACGGCCTTGGCAGCGGGGTGGCTGCGTGCCTAGGCCTTGGCTGCGGGGTGGCTGGGTGCCTAGGCCTTGGCTGCGGGGTGGCTGGGTGCCATGGCCTTGGCCTTGGCCGCGGGGTGGCTGCGTGCCTTGCTCGAAATGCAGCACATGCTCGCGACCAAGGCACTTCGCACACTCTCGCGCACACACAACACACACTTGGGCCGTTCTCCCGGGGCAAGGACAGGGAGCTCGAGCGTGGCCCTGTGCCCTGGCCTTGGCCGCGGGGTGGCCGCGGGCGTTGGCCTTGGCCTTGGCCGTGGGCGAGCATTTTGCCAAAATGTGAGCACGCGGTCCTCGCCGTTGCTTCGTATTCTTTGGCCAAAAACAGAGATCCACACCTACCTTCCACTTCTTTCTCCGGTTTTGCCTGAATCGGAGGAGTTGGCCCACCCGTTTGGGCACCCGTTCTCTGGCGGTAAAATGGCCGTAAAACGAGTTTCGGAACTCGAAATTGGATTCCATTTTCTCCCGCCACCAACTCCCACCACCGACTCCCACCAAACCCGACCACGCCCGACAAAACTCCCACGCCACCCCCGAAACGCAAAATTTGGCCGCAATCCGTGTGCTATAGCTCACGGATTTTGGCCTTTTCGGGCGTAAAAATGGTCGCAGGGCCTCCCGTATTATTTTCGCCATTTCTTCGAGCACAAAACAGTACTAGCACCGTGAGGAGGCCCCCGGCCCAGTTCTACCACAGCCGGACCAATTCGCGGGCACGTTTCGTCCCTTTTCGCACCCCCGCACGTTCGGTAAATCAGCCGTAAAACGAGGTTCGGACCTCGGAATCGACTCCCGTCTTCTCCGACGTTCGACTGTCGCACGTATCTAATGCATCACCCCAAAATCCTGCACTGCCCCGGAAACACGAAAGTTGGCCAAGATCCGTGAGCTACAGCACACGGGCTTGGCCGCGGGCTGGCTTCGTGGCTAGGCCTTGGCAGCGGCGTGGCTGGGTGCCATGGCCTTGGCCTGGGCCACGGGGTGGCTGTGTGCCTTGGCCTTGGCCACGGGGTGGCTGCGTGCCTTGGCCTTGGCCGCGGGGTGGCTGCGTGCCTTGGCCTTGGCCGCGGCCTGGCTTCGTGCCTTGCTCGAAATGGAGCACATGCTCGCGACCAAGGCGCGTCGCACACTCTCTCGCACACACAACACACACTTGGGCCGCGCTCCCGGGGCAATGATACGGAGCTCGAGCGTGGCCCTGTGCCTTGGCCTTGGACGCGGGGTGGCCGCGTGCCTTGGCCTTGGCTTTGGCCGCGGTCGAGCATTTGGCCAAAATGTGAGCATACGGTCCTCGCCGTTGCTTCGTATTCTTGGAGCAAAAACTGAAATCCACACCTACCTACCACTTCTTTCTTCGGTTTTGCCTGAATCCGACGAGTTGGCCCACCCTTTTGGGCACCCGTTCTCTGGCGATAAAATGGCCGTAAAACGAGTTTCGGAGCTCGGAATTGGATTCCATTTTCTCCCGCCACCGACTCCCACCAAAGCCGACCACGCCAGCAAAAATTCCCACGCCGCCCCCGAAACACAAAATTTGGCCGCATTCCGTGTGCTATAGCTCACGGATTTTGGCCTTTTCGGGCGGAAAAATGGGCTCAGGGCGTCCCGCATTATTTTCGCCATTTCTTCGATCGCAAAACAGTACTAGCACCGTGAGCAGGCCCCCGGCCCAGTTCTACCACAACCGGACCAATTCGCGGGCACGTTTCGTCCCCTTTTCGCACCCCCGCACGTTCGGTAAATCGGCCGTAAAATGAGGTCCGGACCTCGGAATCGACTCCTGTCTTCTCTGATGTTCGACTGTCGTACGTATCTAATGCATCACCCCAAAATCCCGCACTGCCCCGGAAACGCGAAAGTTGGCCAAGATCCGTGAGCTACATCACACGGCCTTGGCCGCAGGGTGGCTGCGTGCCTAGGCCTTGCCAGCGGCGTGGCTGGGTGCCATGGCCTTGGCCTTGGCCATGGGGTGGCTACGTGCCTTGGCATTGGCCACGGGGTGGCTGCGTGCCTTGGCATTGGCCACGGGGTGGCTGCGTGCCTTGGCCTTGGCCTTGGCCGCGGGCGATCATTTGGTTAAAATGTGAGCACACGGTCCTCGCCGTTGCATCGTATTCTTGGCCCAGAAACTGAGATCCACACCTACCTTCCACTTCTTTCCCCGGTTTTGCCTGAATTGGACGAGTTGGCCCACCGTTTGGGCACCCGTTCTCTGGCGGTAAAATGGCCGTAAAACGAGTTTCGGAGGTTGGAATTGGATTCCGTTTTCTCCCCCCGCCCGGCTGAGATCTACCACAGCCTTCCACCAATTCGCGGGCACATTTCGTCCTGTTTTCGCACCCCTGCACGTTCGTTAAATCAGACGTAAAACGAGGTTCTGACCTCGGAATTGACTCCCGTCTTCTCCGACGTTCGACTGTCGCACGTATCTAATGCATCACCCCAAAATCCCGCCCCGCCCCAGAAACGCGAAAGTTGGCCAAGATCCGTGAGCTACAGCACACGGCCATGGCCGTGGGGTGGCTGCGTGTCTAGGCCTTGGCCGCGGGGTGGCTGGGTGCCATGGCCTTGGCCTTGGCCACGGGGTGGCTGCGTGCCTTGGCCTTGGCCACGGGGTGGCTGCGTGCCTAGGCCTTGGCCGCGGGGTGGCTGGGTGCCATGGCCTTGTCCTTGGCCGCGGGGTGGCTGGGTGCCATGGCCTTGTCCTTGGCCGCGGGGTGGCTGGGTGCCATGGCCTTGGCCTTGGCCGCGGGGTGGCTGCGTGACTTGGCTTTGGCCGTGGGGTGGCTGCGTGCCTTGCTCAAAATGCAGCACATGCTCGCGACCAAGGCACGTCACACACTCTCATGCATGCACAACACAAACTTGGCCGCGCTCCCGGGGCAAGGATAGGGAGCTCGAACGTGCCCCTTGCCTTTACCTTGGCCGCGGGTTGGCCGCGTGACCTGGCCGCGGGGTGGACGCGTGCCTTGGCCGCGGGGAGCATTTGGCCAAAATGTGAGCGCACGGTCCTCGCCGTTGCTTCGTATTCTTGGACCAAAAACTGAGATCCACACCTATCTTCCACTTCTTTCTCCGGTTTTGCCTGAATCCGACGAGTTGTTCCACCCGTTTGGGAACCCGTTCTCTGGCAGTAAAATGGTCGTTAAACGAGTTTCGGAGCTCGGAATTGGATTCCGTTTTCTCCCGCCACCGACTCCCACCAAACCCGATCACGCCAGCCAAAAATCCCACGCCGCCCCGAACGCGAATTGGCCCAATCCGTGTGCTATAGCTCACGGATTTTTGCCTTTTCGGGTGGAAAAATAGGCGCAGGGCCTCCCGCATTATATTCGCCATTTCTTCGGGCGCAAAACAGTACTAGAACCATGAGGAGGCCCCCGGCCCAGTTCTACCACAACCGGACAAATTCGCGGGCACGTTTCGTCCCCTTTTCGCACCCCCGCATGTTCGGTAAATCGGCCGTAAAACGAGGTTCGCACCTCGGAATCGGCTCCCGTCTTCTCCGACGTTCGACCGTCGCACGTATCTAATGCATCACCCCAAAATCCACACACCACCCCGGAAACGCGAAAATTGGCCAAGATCCGTGAGCTACAGCACACGGCCTTGGCCTTTTCCGGTGGAAAATGCCATGGCCTTGGCCTTGGCCACGGGGTGGCTGCGTGCCTTTGCCGCGGGGTTGCTGGGTGCCATGGCCTTGGCCGCGGGGTGGCAGCCTGCCTAGGCCTTGGCCGCGGGGTGGGTGGGTGCGATGGCCTTGGTCTTGGCCGCGAGGTGGCTGCGTGCCTAGGCCTTGGCCACGGGGTGGCTGGGTGCATGGCCTTGGCCTTGGGCGCGGGGTGGCTGCGTGCCTTGGCCTTGGCCGCGGGCTGGCTGCGTGCCTTGCCCGAAATGCAGCACATGCTTGCGACCAAGGCACGTCGCACACTCCCACACACAACACAAGCTTGGGCCGCTCCGGGCAAGGATAGGGGCTCAAGATCCGGGAGCCAGCACATGGCCTTGGCCTTGGCCGCGGGGTGGCTGCGTGCCTTGGCCTTTGGCCAAAATGTGAGCACACGGTCCTCGCCGTTGGTATTCTTGGACCAAAAACTAAGATCCACACCTACCTTCCATTTCTTTCTCCGGTTTTGCTGAATCGTGCCATTGGCCTTTGGCCTTGTTCTGCGGGGTAAAATGGCTGTAAAACCATGGCTCGGGGTGGATTCCGTTTTCTGCCGCCAAGGCCTTGGCCGCAGCCTGGCTGCGTGCCTAGGCCTTGGCCGCCGGCTGGCTGGGTGCCATGGCCTTGGCCGCGGGGTGGACGCGTGCCTTGGCCTTGGCCACGGGGTGGCTGCGTGCCTCGGCCTTGGCCTTGGCTGCGGGCTTGGTCCGTGCCTTGCTCGAAATGCAGCACATGCTCGCGACCAAGGCAGGTCGCACACTCTCACGCACACACAACACACACTCGGTCCACCCTCCCGAGGCAAGGATAGGGAGCTAGAGCGTGGCCCTGTGCCTTGGCGTTGGCCGCGGGGTGGCTGCGTGGCTTGGCCTTGGCCGCGGGCGAGCATTTGGCCAAAATGTGAGCACACGGTCCTCGCCGTTTCTTCGTATTCTTGGACAAAAAACTGAGATCCACACCTACCTTCCACTTCTTTTTCCGGTTTTTCCTGAATCGGACGAGTTGGCCCACCCGTTTGGGCACCCGTTCGCTGCCGGTAAGATGGCCGTAAAACGAGTTTCGGAGCTCGGAATTGGATTCCGTTCTCTCGCACGACCGACTCCCACCAAACCCGACCACGCCAGCCCAAAATCCCACGCCGCGCCCGAAACGTGAAATTTCGCCACAATCCGTGTGCTATAGCTCACGGATTTTGGCCTCTTCCGGGGGAAAAATGGGCGCAGGGCCTCCCGCATTATTTTCGCCATTTCTTCGAGCGGAAAATAGAACTTGCGCCGTGAGGAGGCCCCCGGCCCAGTTCTACCACAATCGGACCAATTCGCGGGCACGTTTCGTCCCCTTTTCGTACCCCCGCACCCTCGGTAAATCGACCGTAAAACGAGGTTCAGACCTCAAAATGAAATCCCCTCTTTTCCGACGTTCGACTGTCGCACGTATCTAATGCATCACCCCAAAATCCCGCACCGCCCCGGAAACGCGAAAGTTGGCCAAGATCCGTGAGCGACAGCACACGGCCTTGGCCTTTGCCGCGGGGTGGCTGCGGGCCATGGCCCTAGCCTTGGCCGCGGGGTGGCTGCGTGCCATGGCGTTGGACTAGGCCTCGGGGTGGCTGCGTGCCTAGGCCTTGGCCGCGGGCTGGCTGGGTGCCTAGGCCTTGGCCGCGGAGTGGACTTGTGCCTTGGCCTTGTCCGCGGAGTGGACTTGTGCCTTGGCCTTGTCCGCGGAGTGGACTTGTGTCTTGGACCAAAAACTGAGATCCACACCTACCTTCCACTTCTTTCTCCGGTTTTGCCTGAATCGGACGAGTTGGCCCACCCGTTTGGGCACCCGTTCGCTGCCGGTAAGATGGCCGTAAAACGAGTTTTGGAGCTCAAAATTGGATTCCGTTTTCTCCCGTCACCGACTCCCGCAAAACCCGACGACGCCAGCCCAAAATCCCACGCCGCCGCCGAAACGCGAAATTTGGCCACAATCCGTGCGCTATAGCTCACGGATTTTGGCCTTTTCTGGCGGAAAAATGGGCGCAGGGCCTCCCACATTATTTTTGCCATTTCTTCGAGCGGAAAGCAGTACTTGCGCCGTGAGGAGGCCACCGGCCCAGTTCTACCACAATCGGACAAATTCGAGGGCACGTTTCGTCCCCTTTTCGCACCCCCGCACCCTCGGTAAATCGGCCATAAAACGAGGTTCGGACCTCGAAATCGACTCCCCTCTTTTACGACGTTCAACTGTCGCACGTATCTAATGCATCACCCCAAAATCCCGCACCGCCCTGGAAACGCGAAAGTTGGCCAAGATCCGTGAGCGACAGCACACGGCCTTGGCCTTGGCCCCGGGGTTGCTGTGTGCCTATGCCTTGGCCGCGGGGTGGCTGGGTGCCCAGGCCTTGGCCGCGAGGTGGCTTCGTGCCTAGGCCTTGGCCGCAGGCTGTCTGGGTGCCACGGCCTTGGCCGCAGGGTGGACTCGTGCCTAGGCCTTGGCCACGGGGTGGCTGCGTGCCTCGGCCTTGGCCTTGGCCACGGGGTGGCTGCGTGCCTCGGCCTTGGCCTTGGCCGCGGGCTGGCTACGTGCCTTTCTCGAAATGCAGCATATGCTCGCAACCAAGGCAGGTCGCACACTGTCACGCACACACAACACACACTCCGGCCGCGCTCCCGAGGCAGGGATAGGGAGCTCGAGCGTGGCCCTGTGCCTTGGCGTTGGCCGCGGGGTGGCTGCATGGCTTGGCCTTGGCCGCGGGCGAGCATTTGGCCAAAATGTGAGCACACGGTCCTCGCCGTTTCTTTGTATTATTGGAACAAAAACTGAGATCCACACCTACCTTCCACTTCTTTCTCCGGTTTTGCCTGAATCGGACGAGTGGGCCCACCCGTTTGGCCTCCCGTTCGCTGCCGGTAAGATGGCCGTAAAACGGGTTTCGGAGCTCGGATTTGGATTCCGTTTTCTCCCGCCACCGACTCCCACCAAACCCGACCACGCCAGCCCAATATCCCACGCCGCCCCCGAAATGCGAAATTTGGCCACAATCCGTGTGCTATAGCTCACGGATTTTGGCCTTTTCTGGCGGAAAAATGGGCGCAGGGCCTCCCGCATTATTTTTGCCATTTCTTCGAGCGGAAAGCAGTACTTGCGCCCTGAGGAGGCCCCTGGCACAGTTCTACCACAATCGGACCAATTCGAGGGCACGTTTCGTCCCCTTTTCGCACCGCCACACCCTCGGCAAATCGGCCGTAAAGTGAGGTTCAGATCTCGAAATTAACTCCTCTCTTTTCCGACGTTCAACTGTCGCACGTATGTAATTCATCACCCCAACATCCCGCACCGCCCCGGAAACTCGAAAGTTGGCCAAGATCCGTGAGCGACACCACACGGCCTTGGCCTTGGCCGCGGGGTGGCTGCATGCTTAGGCCTTGGCCGCGGGGTGGCTGGGTGCCATGGCCTTGGCCTTGGCCACCGGGTGGCTGCCTGCCAAGGCCTTGGCCACGGGGTGGCTGCGTGCCTAGGCCTTGGTCGCGGGCTGGCTGGGTGCCATGGCCTTGGCCGCGGGTTGGACGCGTGCCTAGGCCTTGGCCACGGGGTGGCTGCGTGCCTCGGCCTTGGCCTTGGCCGCGGGCTGGCTCCGTGCCTTGCTCGAAATACAGCACATGCTCACGACCAAGGAAGGTCGCACACTCTCACGCACACACAACACAAACTCGGGCCACGCTCCCGAGGCAAGGATAGGGAGCTCGAGCGTGGCCCTGTGCCTTGGCGTTGGCCGCGGGGTGGCAGCGTGGCTTGGCCTTGGCCGCGGGCGAGCATTTGGCCAAAATGTGAGCACACGGTCCTCGCCGTTTCTTCGTATTCTTGGACCAAAAACTGAGATCCATACCTACCTTCCACTTCTTTCTCCGGTTTTGCCTGAATCGGACGAGTTGGCCCACCCGTTTGGGCACCCGTTCGCTGCCGGTAAGATGGACGTAAAACGAGTTTCGGAGCTCGGAATTGGATTCCGTTTTCTCCCGCCACCGACTCCCACCAAACCCGACGACGCCAGCCCAAAATCCCACGCCGCCCCCGAAACACGAAATTTGGCCACAATCCGTGTGCTATAGCTCACGGATTTTGGCCTTTTCTGGCGGAAAAATGGGCGCAGGGCCTCCCGCATTATTTTTGCCATTTCTTCAAGTGCAAAGCAGTACTTGCGCCGTGAGGAGGCCCCCGGCCCAGCTCTACCACAATCGGACCAATTCGAGGGCACGTTTCATCCCCTTTTCACACCCCCGCACCCTCGGTAAATCGGCCGTAAAATGAGGTTCGGACCTCGAAATCGACTCCCCTCTTTTCCGACGTTCGACTGTCGCACGTATCTAATGCATCACCCCAAAATCCCACACCGCCCCGGAAACGCGAAAGTTGGCCAAGATCCGTGAGCAACAGCACACGGCCTTGGCCTTGGCCGCTGGGGGGCTGTGTGCCTAGGCCTTGGCTGTGGGGTGGCTGGGTGCCATGGCCTTGGCCTTGGCCACCGGGTGGCTGTGTGCCAAGGCCTTGGCCACGGGGTGGCTGCGTGCCTAGGCCTTGGCCGCGGGCTAGCTGGGTGCCATGGCCTTGGCCGCGGGGTGGCTGCGTGCCTCGGCCTTGCCCTTGGCCGCGGGCTGGCTCCGTGCCTTGCTCGAAATGCAGCACATGCTCGCGACCAAGGCAGGTCGCACACTCTCACGCACACACAACACACACTCCGGCCGCACTCCCGAGGCAAGGATAGGGAGCTCGAGCGTGGCCCTGTGCCTTGGCGTTGGCCGCAGGGTGGCAGCGTGGCTTGGCCTTGGCCGCGGGCGAGCATTTGGCCAAAATGTGAGCACACGGTCCTCGCCGTTTCTTCGTATTCTTGGACAAAAAACTAAGATCCACACCTACCTTCCACTTCTTTCTCCGGTTTTTCCTGAATCGGACCAGTTGGCCCACCCGTTTGGGCACCCGTTCGCTGCCGGTAAGATGGCCGTAAAACGAGTTTCGGAGCTCGGAATTGGATTCCGTTTTCTCGCACCACCGACTCCCACCAAACCCGACGACGCCAGCCCAAAATTCCACACCGACCCCGAAACGCGAAATTTGGCCACAATCTGTGTGCTATAGCTCACGGATTTTGGCCTTTCCGGGGGAAAAATGGGCGCACGGCCTCCCGCATTCTTTTCGCCATTTCTTCGAGCGGAAAACAGTACTTGCACCGTGAGGAGGCCCCCAGCCCAGTTCTACCACAATCGGACCAATTCGCGGGCACGTTTCGTCCCCTTTTCGCACCCCCGCACCCTCGGTAAAACGGCCGTAAAACGAGGTTCGGACCTCGAAATCGACTCCCCTCTTTTCCAATGCTCGACTGTCGCACATATCTAATGCATCACCCCAAAATCCCGCACCGCCCCGGAAACGCGAAAGTTGGCCAAGATCCGTGAGCAACAGCACACGGCCTTGGCCTTGGCCGCGGGGTGGCTGCGTGCCATGTCCTTGGCCTTGGCCGCGGGGTGGCTGCGTGCCATGTCCTTGGCCTTGGCCTCGGGGTGGCTGCGTGCCATGGCCTTGGCCTTGGCCACCGGGTGGCTGTGTGCCAAGGCCTTGGCCGCGAGCAGGCGGGCTGCCATGGGCTTGGCCGCGGGGTGGCTGCGTAGCTTGGCCTTGGCCGCGGGCGAGCATTTGGCCAAAATGTGAGCACACGGTCCTCGCCGTTTCTTCGTATTCTTGGACCAAAAACTGAGATCCACACCTAGCTTCCACTTCTTTCTCCGGTTTTGCCTGAATCGGACGAGTTGGCCAACCCGTTTGGGCACCCGTTCGCTGCCGGTAAGATGGCCGTAAAACGAGTTTCGGAGCTCGGAATTGGATTCCGTTTTCTCCCGCCACCGACTCCCACCAAAGCCGACGACGCCAGCCCAAAATCCCACGCCGCCCCCGAAACTCGAAATTGGGCCACAATCCGTGTGCTATAGCTCACGGATTTTGGCCTTTTCTGGCGGAAAAATGGGCGCAGGGCCTCCCGCATTATTTTTGCCATTTCTTCGAGCGGAAAGCAGTACTTGCGCCGTGAGGAGGCCCCCGGCCCAGTTCTACCATAATCGGACCAATTCGAGGTCACGTTTTGTCCCCTTTTCGCACCCTCGCACCCTCGGTAAATCGGCCGTAAAACGAGGTTCGGATCTCGAAATCGACTCCCCTCTTTTCCGACGTTCGACTGTCGCACGAATCTAATGCATCACCCCAAAATCCCGCACCGCCCCGGAAACGCGAAAGTTGGCCAAGATCCGTGAGCGACAGCACACGGACTTGGCCTTGGCCACGGGGTGGCTGCGGGCCATGGCCTTGGCCTTGGCCTCGGGGTGGCTGCGTGCCATGGCCTTGGCCTTGGCCACCGGGTGGCTGTGTGCCAAGGCCTTGGCCGCGAGCAGGCGGGCTGCCATGGGCTTGGCCGCGGGCTTGCTGGGTGCCATGGCCTTGGCCGCGGGGTGGACGCGTGCCTTGGCCTTGGCCACGGGGTGGCTGCGTGCCTCGGCCTCGGCCTTGGCCGCGGGCTTGCTCCGTGTTTTGCTCGAAATGCAGCACATGCTCGCGACCAAGGCAGGTCGCACACTCTCACGCACACACAACACACACTCCGGCCGCGCTCCCGAGGCAATGATAGGGAGCTCGAGCGTGGCGCTGTGCCTTGGCGTTGGCCGCGGGGTGGCTGCGCGGCTTGGCGTTGGCCGCGGGCGAGCATTTGGCCGAAATGTGAGCACACGGTCCTCGCCATTTCTTCGTATTCTTGGACCAAAAACTGAGATCCGCACCTACCTTCCACTTCTTTCTCCGGTTTTGCCTGAATCGGACGAGTGGGCCCACCCTTTTGGGCACCCGTTCGCTGCCGGTAAGATGGCCGTAAAACGAGTTTTGGAGCTCGGAATTGGATTCCGTTTTCTCCCGCCACCGACTCCCACCAAACCCGACCACGCCAGCCCAAAATCCCATGCCGCCCCCGAAACGCGAAATTTCGCCACAATCCGTGTGCTATAGCTCACTGATTTTGGCATTTTCCAGTGGAAAAATGGGTGCAGGGTCTCCCGCATTTTTTTCGCAATTTCTTCGAGCGGAAAACAGTACTTACACCGAGAGGAGGCCCCCGGCCCAGTTCTACCACAATCGGACCAATTCACAGGCACGTTTCGTCCCCTTTTCGCACCCCCGCACCCTCGGTAAATCGGCCGTAAAATGAGGTTCGGACCTCGAAATCGACTCCCCCGTTTTCAACGCTCGACTGTTGCACGTATCTAATGCAGCACCCCAAAATCCCGCACCGGCCCGGAAACGCGAAAGTTGGCTAAGATCCGTGAGCTACAGCACACGGCCTTGGCCTTGGCCGCGGGCTGGCTGCGTGCCATGCCTTGGCCTTGGCCGCGGGCTGGCTGGGTCCCATGGGGGCCATGGCCTTGGCCGCGTGGCCCTAGCCTTGGCCACGGGGTGGCTGCGTGCCATGGCGTTGGACTAGGCCTCGGGGTGGCTGCGTGCCAAGGCCTTGTTTAACAGCCAATTTACCGCCAGAGAACGGGTTCCCAAACGGGTGGGCCAACTCGTCGGATTCAGGCAAAACCGGAGAAAGAAGTGGAAGGTAGGTGTGGATCTCAGTTTTTGGTCCAAGAATACGAAGCAACGGCGAGGACCGTGTGCTCACATTTTGGCCAAATGCCTGCCCGTGGCCAAGGCACGCGGCCACCCCACGGCCAAGGCCAAGGCACAGGGCCACGCTTGAGCTCCCTATTCTTGCCTCGGGAGCGCGGCCCGAGTGAGTGTTGTGTGTGCGTGAGAGTGTGCGACCTGCCTTGGTCGCGAGCATGTTCTGCATTTCGAGCAAGGCACGGAGCCAGCCCGCGGCCAGGGCCAAGGCCGAGCCACGCAGCCACCCCGTGGCCAAGGACAAGGCACTCGTCCACCCCGCGGCCAAGGCCATGGCACCCAGCCAGCCCGTGGCCAAGGCCAAGTCACCCAGCAACGGCGAGGACCGTGTGCTCACATTTTGGCAAAATTCTCGCCTGCGGCCAAGGCCAAGGCCAGGGCACGCGGCCACCCCGCGGCCAAGGCCAAGGCACAGGGCCACGCTCGAGCTCCCTATTCTTGCCCCGGGAGCGCGGCCCAATTGTGTATTGTGTGTGCGCGAGAGCGTGCGATGTGCCTTGGCCGCGAGCATGTGCTGCATTTCGAGCATGTTACGCAGCCAGCCCGCGGCCAAGGCCAAGGCACGCAGCCAGCCCGCGGCCAAGGGCAAGGCCATGGCACCCAGCCACCCCGCGGCCAAGGCCTAGGCACGCGGCCACCCCGCGGCCAAGGCCAAGGCTCAGGGCCACGCTCGAGCTCCCTATCCTTGCCCCGGGAGCACGGCCCAATTTTGTGATGCATTTTGTGTCGAACATCGGAGAAGACGTCTTCCGAGCGAACCTGTTTTACCTTTTACGGTCGCGAGCATGTGCTGCATTTGTGGTAGAACTGGCACGCAGCCAGCCACGCTAGTCACGTTTTCCTCTCGAAGAAATGGCAAAAATAATGCGGGAGGCCCTGCACCCATTTTTCCGCCCAAAAGGCCAAAATCCGTGAGCTATAGCACACGGATTGTGGCCAAATTTTTGCGTTTCGGGGCGGCGTGTGATTTTGGGCTGCCGTGGCAGGTTTGGTGGGAGTCGGTGGCGGGAAAAACGGAATCCAATTCCAGCTCTGAAACTCGTTTTACAGCCATTTTTACCGCAGCGAACGGGTGCCCAAACGGGTGGGCCAACTCGTCCGATTCAGGCAAAACCGGAGAAAGAAGTGGAAGGTAGGTGTGGATCTCAGTTTTTGGTCCAAGAATACGAAGAAACGGCGAGGACCGTGTGCTCACATTTTAGCCAAATGCTCGCCGCGGCCAAGGCCAAGGCTCGCAGCCACCCCGAGCTCCCCCTTTCCAAGGCACAGGGCCACGCTCGAGCCCAAGTATCCTTGCCCGGGAGAGTGTGTGACATGCCTTGGTCGCGAGCATGTGCTGCATTTCGAGCAAGGCTCAGCCAGCCAGCCCACGTGGAAATGGCAAAAAGAACGCAGCCCCCCACGGCCAAAATCCAAGGCCATGGCACCCAGCCACCCGTTCGGGGCGGGCGTGGGATTTTGGGCTGCCAGCCACCCCGGGTTTGGTGGGCCGGTGGGGGTGAAAACGGAATCACCACGCGAGCTCTGGCCTACCGGCACGCAGCCACCCAAGCGGGTGCCATGGCCTAGGCACGATTCAGGCAAAACCGGAGAAAGGTGGAAGGTAGGTGTGGATCTCAGTTTTTGGATCTTGGCCAACCGTGTGCTCATTTTTAGCCAAATGCTCGCCCGAAAAGGCCAAAACCCGTGACGCTAAGGCACACGGATTGCGAGCTCCCTATCCTTGCCCGGGAGCGCGCCGGATTTGTGGCTGCCGTGGTCGGGTTTGGTGGGAGTCCCGAGAATGTGCTGCATTTCGGCATGGCAGGAAGCCCGAGGCCAAGGCCAGCTCCCAAACTCGTTTTAGGCCATGGCACCCAGCCATTTTACAAAGCGCCCCCTAGGCCAGGCCGTGTGGGTCCCTTGGCCAAACGGGTGGACCAATTTTGGGGTGATGCATTCAGGCAAAACATGAGAAAGAAGTGGAAGGTAGGTGAACCTGGATTTTCCTCCGTTTTTGGCCCAAGAATACGAAAATGGAAGGACCGTGTGCTCACATTTTGTGGTAGAACTGAGCCCGCGGCCTCCTCACGGTGCTAGTACTGTTTTCCTCTCAAGGCCAAATGGCAAAATACGCTGAGGCCCTCCCCATTTTCCTTGCCAAAATCCGTGAGCGCAGTCCAAGTGTGTGTTGTGTGCGTGCGAGAGTGTGTGACATGCCTTGGTCGCGAGCATGTGCTGCATTTCGAGCAAGGCTCGCAGCCAGCCCGCGGCCAAAGCCAAGGCACGCAGCCACCCCGCGGCCAAAGCCAAGGCCAAAGCCAAGGCCATGGCACCCAGCCACCCCGCGGCGAAGGCCTAGGCACGCAGCCACCACGCGGCCAAGGCCTAGGCACGCATCCACCACGCGGCCATGGCCTAGGCACGCAGCCACCCCGCGGCCATGGCCTAGGCACGCAGCCACCCCGCGGCCTAGGCCGTGTGCTGTAGCTCGCGGATCTTGGCCAACTTTCGCATTTTTCCGCCCGAAAAGGCCAAAATCCGTGAGCTATAGCACACGGATTGCGGCCAAATTTCGCGTTTCGGGGGCGGCATGGGATTTTTGGCTGGCGTGGTCGGGTTTGGTGGGAGTCGGTGGCGGGAGGAAACGGAATCCAATTCCGAGCTCCCAAACTCGTTTTACGGCCATTTTACCGCCAGAGAACGGGTCCCCAAACGGGTGGACCAACTCGTCCGATTCAGGCAAAACAAGAGAAAGAAGTGCAAGGTAGGTGTGGATCTCCGTTTTTGGCCCAAGAATACGAAGCAACGGCAAGGACCGTGTGCTCACATTTTGGCCAAATGCTCGCCCGCGGCCAAGGCACGCGGCCACCCCGCGGCAAATGCCAAGGCACAGGGCCACGCTCGAGCTCCCTATCCTTGCCCCGGGAGCGCGGCCCAAGTGTGTATTGTGTGTGCGCGAGAGTGTGCGACTTGCCTTGGTCGCGAGCATGTGCTGCATTTCGAGCATGGCACGCCAGCCAGTCAAGGCCAAGGCCATGGCAATTCACCCGTGGCCAGGCAAGGCCATGGCAGCCAGCCAGCCCGCGGCCAAGTCCAAGGCCATGGCACCCAGCCAGCCCGCGGCCAAGGCCTAGGCACGCAGCCACTCGCGGCCAAGTCCGTGTACTGTAGCTCACGGATCTGGCCAACTTTCGCGTTTCCGGGGCGTGACGGGATTTTGGGGTGATGCATTAGATACGTGCAACAGTCGAACGTCGGAGAAGACGGGAGTCGATTCCGAGGTCCGAACCTCGTTTTACGTCTGATTTGTCGAACATGCGGGGGTGCGACAAGGGGACGAAACGTGCCCGCGAATTGGTCCGGTTGTGGTAGAACTAGGCCGGGGACCTCCTCACGGTGCTAGTACTGTTTTCCTCTCGAAGAAATGGCGAAAATAATGCGGGAGGCCCTGCGCCCATTTTTCCGCCCGAAAAGGCCAAAATCCATGAGCTATAGCACACGGATTGCGGCCAAATTTCGCGTTTCGGGGGCGGCGTGGGATTTTTGCCTGCCGTGGTCGGGTTTGGTGGGAGTCGGTGGCAGGAGAAAACGGAATCCAATTCCGAGCTCCCAAACTCGTTTTACGGCCATTTTACCGCCAGAGAACGGGTCCCCAAACGGGTGTACCAACTCGTCCGATTCAGGCAAAACATGAGAAAGAAGTGGAAGGTAGGTGTGGATCTCCGTTTTTGGCCCAAGAATACGAAGCAACGGCAAGGACCGTGGGCTCACATTTTGGCCAAATGCTCGCCCGCGGCCAAGGCACGCGGCCACCCGAGCTCCTATCCTTGCCAAGGCACGTGTGTGCGTGAGAGTGTGCACCCCTTGGTCGCGAGCATGCCAAGGCCAAGGCAGAGGGCCACGCTCGAGCTCCCTATCCTTGCCCCGGGAGCGCTGGCCCAAGTGTGTATTGTGTGGTGCGGGATTTTGGAGTGTGCGACTTGCCTTGGTCGCAAGCATGTGCTGCATTTCGAGCATGGCACGCAGCCAGTCCGCGGCCAATTCAAGGCCATGGCACCCAGCCAGCCCGCGCCAAGTCCAAGGCCATGGCACCCAGCCAGCCAGCGCCAAGGCCAAGGCCTAGGCACGCAGCCACTCCGCGGCCAAGTCCGTGTACTGTAGCTCACGGATCTGGCCAACTTTCGCGTTTCCGGGCGTGGCGGGATTTTGGGGTGATGCATTAGATACGTGACACAGTCGAACGTCAGAGAAGACGGGAGTCGATTCAAAGTCCGAACCTCGTTTTACGCCTGATTTACCGAACATGCGGGTGCGACAAGGGGGACGAAACGTGCCCGCGAATTGGTCCGGTTGTGGTAGAACTAGGCCGGGGGCCTCCTCACGGTGCTAGTACTGTTTTCCTCTCAAGAAATGGCGAAAATAATGCAGGAGGCCCTGCGCCCATTTTCCCCGAAAAGGCCAAAATCCATGAGCTATAGCACACGGATTGCGGCCAAATTTCGCGTTTCGGGGCAGCGTGGGATTTTTGGCTGGCGTGGTCGGGTTTGGTGGGAGTCGGTGGTGGGAGAAAACGGAATCAATTCCGAGCTCCCAAACTCGTTTTTGCCCACGGCCATTTTACCGCCAGAAACGGGTTCCCAAACGGGTGGGCCAACTCATCGGATTCAGGCAAAACCGGAGAAAGAAGTGGAAGGTAGGTGTGGATCTCAGTTTTTGGTCCAAGAATACGAGAATACGAATCAAAGCAACGGCGAGGACTGTGCGCTCACATTTTGGCCAAATGCTCCTCCCGCCACCCAGCCAGCCAGCGGCCAAGGCCAAGGCACAAGGCCACCCACTCGGTGGCCAAGGCCAAGGCCATGGCCAAGGCCAAGGCATGGCATGCAGCCACCCCGTGTGCTGTAGCTCACGGCGCAAGTACTGCTTTCCGCTCGAAGAAATGGCAAAAAGAATGCGGGAGGCCCTGCGCCCATTTTTCCGCCAGAAAAGGCCAAAATCCGTGAGCTATAGCACACGGATTGTGGCCAAATTTCGCGTTTCGGGGGCGGCGTGGGATTTTGGGCTGCCGTGGCGGGTTTGGTGGGAGTCGGTGGCGGGAGAAAACGGAATCCAATTCCGAGCTCTGAAACTCGTTTTACGGCCTTCTTACCGGCAGCGAACGGGTGCCCAAACGGGTGGGCCAACTCGTCCGATTCAGGCAAAACCGGAGAAAGAAGTGGAAGGTAGGTGTGGATCTCAGTTTTTGGTCCAAGAATACGAAGAAACGGCGAGGACCGTGTGCTCACATTTTAGCCAAATGCTCGCCCGCGGCCAAGGCCAAGCCGCGCAGCCACCCCGCGGCCAACGCCAAGGCACAGGGCCACGCTCGAGCTCCCTATCCTTGCCCCGGGAGCGCGGCCGAAGTGTGTATTGTGTGTGCGCGAGAGTGTGCGACGTGCCTTGGTCCCGAGAATGTGCTGCATTTCGAGCATGGCACGCAGCCAGCCCGAGGCCAAGGCCAAGGCCAAGGCACGCAGCCACCCCGCGGCCAAGGCCAAGGCACGCAGCCACCCCGCGGCCAAGGCCAAGGCCATGGCACCCAGCCACCCAGCGGCCAAAGCCTAGGCACGCAGCCACCCCTAGGCCAAGGCCGTGTGGTGTAGCTTACGGATCTTGGCCAACTTTCGCGTTTCCGGGGAGGGGCAGGATTTTGGGGTGATGCATTAGATATGTGCGACAGTCGAATGTCGGAGAAGACGGGAGTCGATTCCGAGGTCCGAACCTCGTTTTCCTTCTAATTTAACGAACGTGCGGGGTTACGAAAAGGGAACGAAACGTGCCCGCGAATTGGTCTGGTTGTCGTAGAACTGAGCCGGGGGCCTCCTCACGGTGCTAGTACTGTTTTCCTCTCGAATAAATGGCGAAAATAATGCGGGAGGCCCTGCGCCCATTTTTCCGCCCGAAAAGGCCAAAATCCATGAGCGCAGTCCAAGTGTGTGTTGTGTGCGTACAAGAGTGTGCGACGTGCCTTAGTCACGACCATGTGCTGCATTTCGAGCAACGCTCGCAGCCAGCCCGCGGCCAAAGCCAAGGCCATGGCACCCAGCAACCCCGCGGCGAAGGCCTAGGCCACGTAGCCACCCCGCGGCCAAGGCCTAGGCACGCATTCACCACGCGGCCATGGCCTAGGCACGCAGCCACCCCGCGGCCTAGGCCGTGTGCTGTAGCTCGCGGATCTTGGCCAACTTTCGCATTTTTCCGCCCGAAAAGGCCAAAATCAATGAGCTATAGCACACGGATTGCGGCCAAATTTCGCGTTTCGGGGGCGGCGTGGGATTTTTGGCTGGCATGGTCGGGTTTGGTGGGAGTCGGTGGCGGGAGGAAACGGAATCCAATTCCGAGCTCCCAAACTCGTTTTACGGCCATTTTACCGCCAGAGAACGGGTCCCCAAACGGGTGGACCAACTCGTCCGATTCAGGCAAAACAAGAGAAAGAAGTGGAAGGTAGGTGTGGATCTCAGTTTTTGGTCCAAGAATACGATGCAACGGCAAGGACCGTGTGCTCACATTTTGGCCAAATGCTCACCCGCGGCCAAGGCACGCGGCCACCCCGCGGCCAAGGCCAAGGCACAAGGCCACGCTCGAGCTCCCTATCCTTGCCCCGGGAGCGCGGCCCAAGTGTGTATTGCGTGTGCGCGAGAGTGTGCGACTTGCCTTGGTCGCGAGCATGTGCTGCATTTCGAGCATGGCACGCAGCCAGCCCGCGGCCAAGTCCAAGGCCATGGCACCTAGCCAGCCCGCGGCCAAGGCCTAGGCACGCAGCCACTCCGCGGCCAAGTCCGTGTACTGTAGCTCACGGATCTGGCCAACTTTCGCGTTTCCGGGGCGTGACGGGATTTTGGGGTGATGCATTAGATACGTGCGACCGTCGAACGTCGGAGAAGACGGGAGTCGATTCCGAGGTCCGAACCTTGTTTTACGTCTGATTTACCGAACGTGCGGGGGTGCGACAAGGGGACGAAACGTGCCCGCGAATTGGTCCAGTTGTGGTAGAACTAGGCCGGGGGCCTCCTCACGGTGCTAGTACTATTTTCCTCTTGAAGAAATGGCGAAAATAATGCGGGAGGCCCTGCGCCCATTTTTCCGCCCGAAAAGGCCAAAATCCATGAGCTATAGCACACGGATTGCGGCCAAATTTCGCGTTTCGGGGGCGCCGTGGGATTTTTGGCTGGCGTGGTCGGGTTTGGTGGGAGTTGGTGGCGGGAGAAAACGGAATCCAATTCCGAGCTCCGAAACTCGTTTTACGGCCATTTTACCGCCAGAGAACGGGTGCCCAAACGGGTGGGCCAACTCGTCCGATTCAGGCAAAACCAGAGAAAGAAGTGGAAGGTAGGTGTGGATCTCAGTTTTTGGTCCAAGAATACGAAGAAACGGTGAGGACCGTGTGCTCACATTTTGCCCAAATGCTCGCCCGCGGCCAAGGCCAAGGCCAAGGCACGCGGCCAGCCCGCGGCCAAGGCCAAGGCACAGGGCCACGCTCGAGCTCCCTATCCTTGCCCCGGGAACGCGGCCCAAGCGTGTATTGTGTGTGCGCGAGAGTGTGCGACGTGCCTTTTTTACGAGCATGTGCTGCATTTCGAGCAAGGCACGCAGCCAGCCCGCGGCCAAGGCCAAGGCTCGCAGCCAAGGCCAAGGCTCCCACGCAGCCCGCACGCCAGGCATCAACGGCCAATGCATATAGCGGGCATGGCCCAAGCATCTGTCCGACTTTGTTTGGGCCGAAATTTTAGGAGGTGAGGTATTTCGACCGGTCATCTTACGGGACTCAAAAGTGGGGGAAACAGCGCGGAAGCTCCGGGCCCCATTTTTCGGGCCAAAATGGCCAAAGACCGTGTGCTGTAGCTAGTGGATCTGGTCCAACTTTCGTGCCGCAGCCAATGCCCAGGTATGGTGCGGCCAACGCGCACTCCCGAGGCAAGGATAGGGAGCTTGAGCGTGGCCCCGTGCCTTGGCCGTGAGCACCCGTTTTGCCCCCACTCCCAAATGCCACGTGAGGCCAAAAACACCTCTTTTCGTGCTACGAAATATTTTTCTCTTTCTATTTAATAGTATTTCACATTTTTTTCTACCATCATGGAAAAAATCACACCGTAATATTTGAAGAGAATATTCGAAGCTTTAGCTCTCTTTCCCCTAACATGTAGGTCAAAAATGCAATTAAATTTTCAAGCCTACCATTGAGACAACTTAAAATATCAATATACAACTCCAAATAAAATTTATATTTGGATCTAAGATACAAATTAATTATAAATCAAATAATTAACGAATTCACATCACAATTGGACATTTAAGTTTGCTTTCTGTTGTCAAATCCAAATTAAAATGTCTTATTGTTGAAAAAAGTTAGGGTTAAAAAATTCGTGCTACAAAAAATGTGTGAAAACATAAGAGAAACACAAAATTAAGGTTCGGAAAGCCTCGCAAATGCTCCTACGAGAGGCCATGCGCCCATTTTTCCGCCCGAAAAGGCCAAATTCCGTGAGCTATAGCACACGGATTGTGGCCAAATTTAGTGTTTCGGGGGCGGCGTGGGATTTTTGGCTGGCGTGGTCGGGTTTGGTGGGAGTCGGTGGCGGGAGAAAACGGAATCAATTTTCGGTTTTTACGGCCATTTTACCGCCAGAAGAAGTGTGCCCAATCGGGTGGGCCAACTCGTCCGATTAAGGCAAAACCGGAGAAAGAATTGGAAGGTAGGTGTGGATCTCAGTTTTTGGTCCAAGAATACGAAGCAACGGCGAGGACCGTGTGCTCACATTTTGGCCAAATGCTCGCCCCAGGCCAAGGCAGGCGGCCACCCCGTGGCCAAGGCCAAGGCACGGGCCACGCTCGAGCTCCCTATCCTTGCCCGGGAGCGCGACCCAAGTTTGTGCTGTGTGTGCACGAGTGTGCGGCGTGCCTTGGTCGCGCATGTGCTGCATTTCGAGCAAGGCACGCAGCCAGCCAGCGGCCAATGCCAAGGGACACAGCACCCCGCTTCCAAGGCCAAGGCCATGGCACACAGCCACCCCGCCCAAGGCCTAGGCACGCAGCCAGCCAAGGCCAAGACCATGGCACAGACCCCGCTGCCAAGGCCTAGGCACGCCCACCCGTGGCAAGGCCAAGGCACGCAGCCACCCCGTGGCCAAGGCCAAGGCCTAGGCACGCGGCCACCCCGCGGCCAAGGCCAAGGCCATGAATTAGTCCGGTTATGGTACAACTGGGCCGGGGGCCTCCTCACGGTTCTAGTACTGTTTTGCGCTCGAAGAAATGGCGAAAATAATGCGGGAGGCCCTGCGCCCGTTTTTCCTCCCGAAAAGGCCAAAATCCATGAGCTATAGCACACGGATTGCGGCCAAATTTCGCGTTTTGGGGGCGGCGTGGGATTTTTGGCAGGCGTGGTCGGGTTTGGTGGGAGTCGGTGGCGGGAGGAAATGGAATCCAATTCCGAGCTCCCAAACTCGTTTTACGGCCATTTTACCGCCAGAGAACGGGTGCCCAAACGGGTGGGCCAAGTTGTCAGATTCAGGAAAAACCGGTGAAAGAAGTGGAAGGTAGGTGTGGATCTCAGTTTTTGGTCCAAGAATACGAAGCAACCGCGAGGACCGTGTGCTCACATTTGGGCCAAATGCTCGCCTGCGGCCAAGGCCAAGGCCAAGACACGCGGCCACCCAGCGGCCAAGGCCAAGGCACAGGGCCACACTCGAGCTCCCTATCCTTGCCCCGGGAGCGCGGCCCAAGTGTGTGTTGTGTGCGCGCGAGAGTGTGCGACGTGCCTTTGTCGCGAGCATGTGCTGCATTTCGAGCAAGGCACGCAACCAGCCCGCGGCCAAGGCCAAGGCAGGAAGCCACCCCTTGGCCAAGGCCAAGGCCGTGGCACCCAGCCACCCCGCGGCCAAGGCCAAGGCATGCGGCCAAGGCCAAGGCATGCAGCCACCCCGTGGCCAAGGCCAAGGCACTCAGCCACCCCGTGGCCAAGGCCAAGGCCATGGCACGCAGCCACGCCGCTGCCAAGGCCTAGGCAAGCAGCCACCCCGCGGCCAAGGCCGTGTGCTGCAGCCCATGCATCTTGGCCAACTTCGTGTTTCCGGGGCGGTGCCGGATTTTGCGGTGATGCATTAGATACGTGCGACAGTCGAATGTCAGAGAAGACAGGAGTCGACTCCGAGGTCCGAACCTCGTTTTACGGCCGATTTACTGAGCGTGCAGGGGTGCGATAAGGGGACGAAATGTGCCCGCAAATTAGTCTGGTTGTGGTAAAACTGGGCCGGGGGCCTCTCACGGTCCTAGTACTGTTTTACGCCGAAGAAATGGCGAAAATAATGTGGGACGCCCTGCGCATTTTCCGCCCGAAAAGGCCAAAATCCGTGAGCTATATAGCAAACTTTCGCTTTTTTCGGGGGCGGCAGGGGTTTTTGGCTGGCGTGGTTGGGTTTGGTGGGAATCGGGGCGGGTGAAAACGGTTCCAATTCTGAGCTCGAAACTAGTTTTACGGCCATTTTACCGAGAACGGGTTCCAAAACAGGTGGGCCAACTCGTCCGATTCAGGCAAAACCGGAGAAAGAAGTGGAAGGTAGGTGTGGATCTCAGTATTTGGTCCAAGAATGCGAAGCAACGGCGAGGACCGTGTCCTCACATTTTGGCCAAATGCTCGCCCGCGGCCAAGGCACGCGGCCACCCCGCGGCCAAGGCCAAGGCACAGGCCCACGCTCGAGCTCCCTATCCTTTCCCCGGGAGCGCGGTCCAAGTGTGTGTTGTGTGTGTGCGAGAGTGTGCGACGTGCCTTGGTCGCGAGCATGTGCTGCATTCCGAGCAAGGCACGCAGCCAGCCCGCGGCCAAAGCCAAGGCACGCAGCCTCCCCGCGGCCAAAGCCAAGGCCATGGCACCCAGCCACCCCGCGGCCAAGGCCTAGGCACGCAGCCACCACGCGGCGAAGGCCTAGGCACGCAGCCACCCCGCGGCCTAGGCCGTGTGCTGTAGCTCGCGGATCTTGGCCAACTTTCGCTTTTTTCCGCCCGAAAAGGCCAAAATCCATGAGCTATAGCACACGGATTGTGGCCAAATTTCGCGTTTCAGGGACGGCGTGGGATTTTTGGCTGGTGTGGTCGGGTTTCGTGGGAGTCGGTGGCGGGAGAAAACGGAATCCAATTCCGAGCTCCAAAACGCTTTTTACGGCCATTTTACCGCCAGAGAACGGGTGCCCAATCGGGTGGGCCAACTCGACCGATTCAGGCAAAACCAGAGAAAGAAGTGGAAGCAAGGTGTGGATCTCAGTTTTTGGTCCAAGAATACGAAGCAACGGCGAGGACCGTGTGCTCACATTTTGGCCAAATGCTCGCCCGCGGCCAACGCACGCGGCCACCACGCGGCCAAAGCCAAGGCACAGGGGCACGCTCGAGCTCCCTATCCTTGCCCCGGGAGCGCGGCCCAAGTTTGTGCTGTCTGTGCGCGAGAGTGTGCGACGTGCCTTGGTCGTGTGCTGCATTTCGAGCAAGGCACGCAGCCAGCTGTGCTGCACACAGCCACCCCGAGGCCAAGGCCATGGCACACAGCCACCCACGCCCAAGGCCAAGGCCATGGCACAGCCACCCCGCGGCCAAGGCCTAGGCACGCAGCCAGCCCGCGGCCAAGGCCAAGACCATGGCACCCAGCCACCCGCGGCCAAGGCCTTGGCACCCAGCCACCCCACGGCCAAGGCCTCGGCACGCAGCCACCCCGTGGCGAAGGCCAAGGCACGCAGCCACCCCGTTGCCAAGGCCAAGGCCTCGGCACGAAGCCGCCCCGCGGCCAAGGCCTAGGCACGAAGCCACCCCGCGGCCAAGGCCAAGGCCATGGCACCCAGGCACCCCGCGGCCAAGGCCAAGGCACGCAGCCACCCCGTGGCCAAGGCCAAGGCACGCAGCCACCCCGCGGCCAAGGCCGTGTGCTGTAGCTCACAGATCTTGGCCAAATTTCGCGTTTCTGGTGCGGTGCGGGATTTTGGAATGATGCATTAGATACGTGCGACAGTCGAACGTCGGAGAAGACGGGAGTCAATTCCGAGGTCCGAACCTCGTTTTACGCTGATTTACCGAGCGTGCGGGTGCGAAAAGGGGACCAAACGCGTGCGCTGAATTGGTCGGTTGTGGTAGAACTGGGCCAGGGGCCTCCTCACGGTGCTAGTACTGTTTTCCTCTCGAAGAAATGGGGAAAATAATGCGGGAGGCACTGCAACCATTTTTCCGCCCGAAAAGGCCAAAATCCGTGAGCTATAGCACACGGATTGCGACCAAATTTCGCGTTTCAGGGGCGGCGTGGGATTTTTGGCTGGCGTGGTCGGGTTTGGTGGGAGTCGGTGGCGGGAGGAAACGGAATCCAATTCCGAGCTCCCAAACTCGTTTTACGGCCATTTTACCGCCAGAGAACGGGTGCCCAAACGGGTGGGCCAACTTGTCAGATTCAGGAAAACCGGAGAAAGAAGTGGAAGGTAGGTGTGGATCTCAGTTTTTGGTCCAAGAATACGAAGCAACCGCGAGGACCGTGGGCTCACATTTTGGCCAAATGCTCGCCTGCGGCCAAGGCCAAGGCCAAGACACGCGGCCACCCCGCGGCCAAGGCCAAGGCACAGGGCCACGCTCGAGCTCCCTATCCTTGCCCCGGGAGCGCGGCCCAAGTGTGTGTTGTGTGCGCGAGAGTGTGCGACGTGCCTTTGTCGCGAGCATGTGCTGCATTTC
This sequence comes from Luvunga scandens, assembly GCA_030449905.1. Lineage (NCBI taxonomy): Eukaryota > Viridiplantae > Streptophyta > Magnoliopsida > Sapindales > Rutaceae > Luvunga > Luvunga scandens. The sequence continues at coordinate 2,656 of JASUUG010000764.1, read as the reverse complement.
GAGCAAGGCATGCAGCCACCCCGCGGCCAAAGCCGTGGCACCCAGCCACGCCGCGGCCATGGCACCCAGCCACCCCGCGGCCAAGGCCAAGGCACGCAGCCACCCCATGGCCAAGGCGAAGGCCATGGCACGCAGCCACGCCGTTGCCAAGGCCAAGGCACAAGGCGTTTTCCGTTTTCTCCCGCCCGCGGCCAAGGCACGCGGCCACCCCGCGGCCAAGGCCAAGGCACAGGGCCACGCTCGAGCTCCCTATCCTTGCCCCGGGAGAGCGGCCCAAGTTTGTGTTGTGTGTGAGCGAGAGTGTGCGACGTTCCTTGGTCGCGAGCATGTGCTGCATTTCGCGCACGGCAAGCAGCCACCCCGCGGCCAAAGCCAAGGCACGCAGCCACCCCACGGCCACGGCCAAGGCCATGGCACCCAGCCACCCCGAGGCCAAAGCCTAGGCACGCAGCCACCTCGAGGCCATGGCACCCAGCCACCCCGCGGCCAAGGCCTAGGCACGGAGCCACCCCGCGGGCAAGGCCGTGTGCTGTAGCTCACGGATCTTGGCCAACTTCGCGTTTCAGGGCAGTGCGGGATTTTGGGCTGATGCATTGAATCGTCGACAGTCGAGCGTCGGAGAAGACGGCGGAGTCGATTCGAGCCTGAACCTCCTTCACGGCCAATTTACAGAGCGTCGGGTGTGCGAAAGGACCGTGTGCTCACATTTTTGGCCAAATGCTCTCCTGCGGCCAAGGCCAAGGCACTGAGGCCACTCGAGCTCCCTATCCTTGCCCCGAACGCGCCCAAGTGTATGTGTGTGTGCGAGAGTGTGCGGCGTGCCTTGGTCGCGAGCATGTGCTGCATTTCGAGCATGGCACGAGAAGCCAGCCCGCGGCCAAGTCCAAGGCCATGGCACCCAGCCACCCCGCGCGCCAAGGCCTAGGCACGCAGCCACTCCGCGGCCAAGGCCATGTGCTGTAGCTCACGGATCCTGGCCAACTTTAGCGTTTCGGGCGTGGCGGGATTTTGGGGTGATGCATTAGATACGTATACAGTCTAATGTCAGAGAAGGCGGGAGTCGATTCGAGTCCGATACCTGCGTTTCGTCTGATTTACGAGCGTCTTGAAGTGCGACAAAGGGAATGGAAATCGTGCCATGAATTGGTCGGATATGGTAGAAATGGACCGGGGCCTCCTCACGGTGCTAGTACTGTTTTCCTCTCGAAGAAATGGCGAAAATAATGCGGGAGGCCCTGCGCCCATTTTTCGCCCGAAAAGGAAGCAAAATCAATTCCAAGCTGAAACTCGTTTCTGGCCATTTTACAGAGAACGGGTGCCCAAACGGGTGGGCTAACTCATCCGATTCAGGGCAAAACCGGAGAAAGAAGTGGAAGGTAGGTGTGGATCTCAGTTTTTGGTCCAAGAATAAAAACAGCGCGGACCATGTGCTCTGACTGGCCAAATGCTCACCTGCGTGCCCAGGGCAGCTACCCAGCCAAGGCCAAGAGCATCGGGCCACGCTCAGGCTCCTATCCTTGCCCCAAAGCGCGGCCCGAAGTGTGTGTGTGTGTGCGCGAGTGTCGGCGTGCGTGATAGTCCCGAGAATGTGCTGCATTTCGAGGCATGACATAGCCACCCGCGGCCAAGGCCAAGGCCATGGCCAGCTACCGGCGGCCAAGGCCTGAGCACGCCCACCACCCCTAGGCCAAAGGCGGTATGCTGTAACACCACGGAAGCGGCCAAATTTGGCGTTTGAGTGATTGTCGGGGATTTTCGCTGGCGTGGTTGGGTTTGGTGGGAGTTGGTGGCGGGAGAAAAATGGAATCAATTCCCGAGCTCGAAACTCGTTTAACGGCCATTTACTTTGCCAGAAAGGGCGCCCAAACGGGTGGGCCAACTCGTCAGTTCAGGCAAAACCGGGAGAAAGAAGTGGAAGGTAGGTGTGGATCTCAGTTTTTGGTCAACAATAAAACCAGGCGTTGACCATGTGCTCACATTTGGGCAAAATGCTGGCCCGGCCAAGGCCAAGGCCAAGTCACGCTGACCACCGCTGCCAAGGCCAAGGCAGAGTGCCACGCTCGAGCTCCTATCCATGCCCGGGGCTTGGTCAAGTGTGTGTTGTGTGTGTGTGTGAGTGTGCGGCGTGCAGTCGCGAGCATGTGCTGCGTTTGAGGCAAGACCCTTGTGTGCCAGCCAAAGCCAAGACACGCAGCCACCCGCGGCCCAAAGCCAGGTCATGGCACCTTACCCGCGGCCAAGGCCTGGGGGCACGCTGCCACCCGGTGCCAAGGCCATGTGCTGTAGCTCGGATCTTGGCCAACTGCGTTTCTGGGAGGGGATTTTGGGGTGATGCATTAGATACTTCGACGAGCGTCGGAGAAGGCGGAGTCGATTGGTCGAACCTCGTTTTACAATGACTGATTTACGAGCGTCTTGAAGTGCGGAAAGAGACGAAAACGTTCCCATAAATTAGTCGGTTGGGTAGAACAGGGCGGGGCCTCCTCACGGTGCCTGCTGTTTTCCTCTCGAAGAAATGGCGAAAATAACGGCGGGAGGCCCGCGCCCATTTCTGCCGAAAAAGGCCAAAATCCGTGACTTCCTGCTTTGCAGGATTGCGGCATTAAATTCGCGTTTCGGGGGCGGCCTGGGATTTTGGTGGGCGTGATCGGGTTTG